>DWLI01001569.1:0-15143 GCA_018249915.1 Cecropterus dorantes dorantes | reverse complement strand
TCGACATAATCGGGTTTTGTTCCTTCTCTGTCGGTTGCAATACAAATAAACAGTATATTAATGTGATGTAGGTAACACATATAAATATTCAAGTGGTCACTGTAGTCCTTTGACATCGGTGACTTACTTCATATTATAAAACCCGTGATGGAGAGGTCAGTTTTAAATTCGTTGCTAAAACACTAACTTACAAAGGCTACTATTAAATACAATAACAACGTAATTACAGATTGTACAACATACATTTTGTTTGAGATTTTTTACCATCAAATGAATGCTAAGACAAGCTTGGGGCAAGAAGTATAAGCACTTGTTCTGCGTGACGAAAAACTCGACTCTGTGAGGGTTCTTCAGATAAAACGTTTTTCAACTCAGTTCGCCCGTAAAATGTCGCCCAATTACCAGTCGCGAACTGGATAAAATCGCGTAGTGTAAAATCTAGAATCCGAAAGCTTTGCTTTTACAAATTCTTGTCTTATTTATACACCAAACACATATATGAAATCGAATATTATTATATTTTAGATATATTTAATAAATATAACAAGGGTCATTTTTTGAGCAATAATTATCAAAGTTACTAAATTAATGTTGCAAATTTGTTACCGAAAAAGGAGAAATTCTTTACGCTATTACGTCTCTTACAATTTTTTAAATTTACTCAGTATCAGACGCACTATCAAGACGATTCTAACCTCTTTTCTCTAATAAACTGTCAAGCCGTGAGGTGACAGCCCGTGGCAAATAAAAATAAAGATTCAGACATACATTGCAAAAAATAGCCCGCTGTATCGTGTCGTATCGGATAGAAACTTTACTAAAACTTTCATTCTAAAAATTATTTTTGCTTCCCAAGTATACTACCAACCCATATCCTAGATATTTAAATATAAAGACGTGCAAACAAAAATGCAGATATAAAATATACTTACCTTCCTTCCAACGCCAAACAAGATATAGGCAAACGAAGGAATGAACATATTTCACGGTTTAAAGCTATTAAGTGCTTCAACCAGCCCGAAGCGAATACACGAGCAAATACTCGTACCGCGTGAAGCAAGGGATGTTAACTGGAGGGCCATGAAACATATGCTCGACATTGAAAGCCTCCGTGTTGAGTAATTTCGCTACAATTTGCAGAGAAATTTCGTAGCTTGTTTCCGACTGCGTCAAAAGGAGGGTAATGTTTGTCAATCGTATCTATGTATGTATACCTATTAACTACCATATGTACGAGTTACTATGTTACGATGTTAATATGTCCACAGCATGCGTTAGAGTTCGAACGGGTTAACGGATGTGACGTGTGACATATCATTAGAGTCGTCTCAGTTTGAAGAGTTACATAGGCATTACATTTTTTTAAATGCCCCCTGCAAATAGGAGAAAAAGGGCGGGAGAAAAAGGGCGACAATATAAGAGTAGAATCAAAAGAAAATTTTTGAATAGACTTTTTAAAATTACGTATATTATTATAAGTACTTTTACTCGACGACTTTAATAAAAGCTCAAATAAAGCGTTAAAATATAGGTACATATCAACATATCATTATGAACAAAAAAATGTTTTGAGCAGTCGGGGTTTTTGTTTTAATATTTTTAACAATATTACTAGTTAATATCTGATATTCAGCGCAGACGCGTGCAACGCATGACGCGTTAAACGCTTGTTTCGTGGCCCTCGGTTAAGGGTTCTTCGCGTCAACGACTAAATGAGTATACCGAATATACTATCTCAACCTTAACGTGTCAATACCGAATTGATATTCATTCTATAAATTGAATTTCTTGTTGAAATAACGTGAACATTCATTGCAAAGCGGTATTTAGATAAAGGTCGCTAATTTATTGGTAGATTTTTATGTGTTGATGGTGGGAAATGATTTGCCTTTTAATTAAAAGTAAATGTAAATAAAATAATATACAGATAATATCTCTGTGTATATCATATCGTACTTTATATCTCGGAGATGAAAAGGACTTTTTAAATTAAAGCAAGAATAAAATAAAAAATACAACCTTTTTGTTATTTTGCTTACGTTATTGAAGTTTAATGAAAAATTCTAGCAGTAAAGCTATATTTAGATAAACGTAAATATACGTATAAATATAAACATTACGCTTTATAGCACGTCCATTTCCTAGGCAGGGCCGAAATCAAAGAGGGCCCGCAGGCGGTAACGCGCGGGCCGTAACTTGATTACCGCTGACGCAGAGCTTCTGCCGATGAGACATGAAATATACCAAAATGGATACCCGAAAGTACTTTAAAAGCTTAAAAGCGAAGGGTCAGATTTCATTTTATTTTACAGGTGAATTAACAATGTTAACAGAAAAGCTGTGATTTTTTAACCGGTAAAGCCGTTTAATCGAACCTTCATTGATTAAAAATACAAAATCATTTAATTAAAATAACATAATAAAGTATTGAGCTATCTAAGCCTTCGTTGATTTATAATCCATTTAGATTTGTATTATTTTGTCTTAGCCTATTTCTTTAATGATAAAGTCTATGTTTAAATCATAGCGAAAATGCGATGGTTTTGTTTTTTTTTTTTTATTAGATTGAAGTAGCAAAAGAGCATGCAATTCACCTGATAGTAAGTGGCACTACCGCTCATGGACATCTGTAAGCAAGTTCACATAGTACACGGGTACTATCTGCAGTTCATCATAGATGCGTTATTACTCCCGAGGACTAAGTTAATCGCCTCACATCTAAGTGAAACGCCAACCATACCGTTCCATCGAAACGCAAAAACTTTTAAAAGAACCAATGTAGTTCAAGTCGTGGCGAGCATTTTAGGGTTATGTACCCAAAGGGTTAAAACGGGTCCCTATTACGTAGACTAGGCTGTCTGTCGACCCGTTTGTCTCGTGAACCGTAATAACTAGACGGTTGTAATTTTTTAAAGATGATGCATTTCTGCCACTATGACAACAAATACTAAAAACAATAAAAATACAAAAGCTGTGATTTTTTTGCCGTTTTTTTGGATAATGGTACGGAACCCCTTGTGTGCGTTTGCGACTCGCATTTGGCCGTTTTTCAATTATATATATCATACTATAACCATGGCGTGATTTGTAAATTATCAGGAAATATGCGTATTATACCGCATCTAATTTGCATCGGGAGTGTTGCCAAATTATATTTTCACGCCATATCATGCGGTTTCTACAACCATGCTACTGATAAATTTAACGAGTTTTAATCTATTTTGTCTGGGTTGATGTGGGAGGATAGGTACTATTTAATTTTGTCACTTTAAATAAAATAAATTAATTTTACATACAAACTACATATTCGCCTTGAGTTTCTGTGTTTCCTGAAGGTTCTGCTGTTAGTAACGTATAAAAGCTCGTAAGTATACAATCTTTGAATTATATTTAAGGTCACATTCTTCCATGTGGTAGAACCAATGTAGTTTAACCGGGGTGATACCACCTATTTCTAGCGTTTCTACAGTTCTTGCGTTTCGGTGTAAGAGTGTGGTTGTCTGTTCACTTATGAGGAGATCATCTTAATTCTAGGGAGTAGATCATCTGTGATCGACTTTAGATAGAACCCCTGTTCTATATAAAGTTTTTTGAATTTGTCCATGGGCGACATTAATCACTTACCGTCACGTAGACTGCATGCTAATTTTCTACTTCATCTGGTAAAAAAAATCAATTGTATATTTTTATGCCTTTTTTAGCGTATCAATACTATTTATTCAATATTCTATGGCATCATCACGTCTCCTTCCGGCCAAATCTTGGACCCTAAAGAGCCTATTTCTCGATCGAGCGAGGGTGCATCCATTACACCTCTCCCTTGTTAAAGCACATGTATTCCATAGATTTCTGCGCACCTATTAGGGAATTGTTGTATTGAAGTATATGTAATGTACGGACTGAAATATGGGAACATAAAGAAGTGAACATAGACCGAGTACTTAAATAGACTTCAAATGCAATACACATTTTCTAGTATTTATGACATTTGTCGAACGAATCATATGTACAAGTATACGATAAAGCATCGTCTCAAAGTATCTTATATCGTCCGATTCATTTGTATTAGGGCATACTATTAGGAGTCTACTTGCTTACTTCTTCTCATAGATGTACGACGAAAAGTCTTATCCGTATTGCTATATTTGTCGACTTAACGTTTCGTCTCTTTCATGTTTATATAAAGCGACGGAGATGGACAAATATAGGAAAGAATACGACGAATTGTAGATCAAGCGTAAGTTGGACCGGAAACGGTGCATATATCAGTCACTGCCCGTAAATTCTACCGTGCCGGATCACACGTGGTGAATATCGTCTAGTTTAATAAAGTATGAGTGTAGCCCCCTCTGCGCAAATACGTAAAGCAAACTGAATGCATTATTAAATGCCACCCTTTGAGACTGAGTACCACCCGCGGAGACACCTCAGACCTCAACTGTCTTTAGTTGATCCGTGATCGGATATCGATGGTCTTGTCAAACATTTTATTACATAGATTATATTTTATGTTCGTTTTTTTTGAACACTAATATAATAATATAATACCTTTTTGGCATTATACATATAACTAATACCTTGTTTTGACCGTATTCCTATGCCAATAGACAATTTCAATGTAATAATACAATTGTTATACGTGTAACATAGTATTCACAGATAAATTGATATACGTAGGAATTTTAAATTGATAATCCATACCAAAGAAGACCGCTTTAATACTCTTACCAAGTTTAATAGTGTTAGGTACTAATATGATTGAACTTTCTTAAGTTGATAGTTAAGTTCCCATGTTAGTCTTGCCTAAGTTCGTTAATATAAGTAACTAATACGGATGTTATTGAACTTAGGAAAGACTTTGTTTACTTGTGTGTTAGCCTTTAAGTTGAAAAATGAATAACTGTCATTTTTATAAAAATATTAATGACAAAGTGGAAGAATTCTTTGTGGTTCGACCCAGGAAGCACCATCGCCGCACCTATTTCTGTTAATAATAGCAGTATTATGTTCTGCTTTGTTCTGATCTGAAGAGTGTGGTAAGGTAGACATACTTTTCTAAGGCATTCCATCTTAGTCCTCAAGGGTAGCAACGCATCTGCAGCGGATTACAGATGTCCATAGGCGGCAGTAGCCATTTACCACCAGGTGGGCTGCATGCTAGTTTGCTACTTCTATACATAAAAAAGACTTACATATAACTATTTATTATTCAGTTGCTGTCAATATTAATAAATTCTCTGCGTAATTAATTATATCTACTTACGTATATACTAAACTTTACAGCTCACACGAGAGCCAGTAAACGGTCGTATCCTGCCTGGATTTATTTTCGTTGTAGGGATTAGTAGCCATAAATTATTTTCTTTCGACTTGAGTTATGGCCGTCACAGAAGACACCCGTTGTTTTACGCCCTAATGGGGTGACAATATATATTTTACGCCGACTTCTTTCTGAGTTTACTTCCGTGTTGGTTGCTAAAAGGAGATAACGCTTTACGACGCGGCGCTTAGGAAGGCAAGTAGGTTTTCGCCGTTTAGATTTTGTATATTTTATTGTGTTTACTACGGCTATATTACGTTTTATACTTTAACCATCATGAACTTTTTTGAAAATTGAAGTAGCAAACGAGCCTACAGCTCACTTGATGGATTAATTGGTCACGGCAGCTTATCACGTCTGTAAGCCCATATAGCATAGTGTTTCCACCTGAGGCTGATTACATATGCATTACCATCCCTTAGGCCTAAGATGGGAAATTCATATATGTAACCTCTGCATGTTATGGAAATAACCGGAAGTCCATTGTCAAAAAACATAAGTTTTAAATTTTATATAAATTACATGCATTTTAAAAACACATAATTAAACTACATAAGTAAAAGTTACTGGCGAACTTTTGACTATTACTCAGTCACTTCCATTTAACCTGTCTATGTACACTTCTATGTACACTATGTACACTATATTCTAATATACCTGGCTAATAAGAGTACATTATTTACGAATTCATTTGAAATATAATGCTTAACGCTGAGTACCCTTATGACCCATCGTATTGTGCCTAGGCTTTTCTCCTGTGTCGTGGGTGGAATGGACACACACAAAGAAAAACATGCAAACACCCAGAAAAGCCAAACAAGACCAAAAAAGCCTAAAACCAAAAAATAAATCTAAATCTATCATTAAGATATCTGTCGGTTATTGAACCCTATAGCCAATACTAGTCTGATTGGTACGGTAGTCGTTCAGCCACGCGAATCTTCCAATCCACTAGATCATTAAGAACATCGCACCTAATACACCTTTTTTAAATCAATATAAGGTATAATTAGTGAGCCAATTCGAATAAGCCTCTGTTACAAAGTATATAAGCAGACATAAGGGACTCAAGATAATTTAAATTTATTTCGAAAAATAGCTCTTACAATTTGCTACGCATCTTATTCCAATTAGCCATGACTCGCGCTGTAATCTCGTGGTGCTGATAACATTTAATGGCGTTGATTTATTATGTGATATTATTTATAATTTTACTTTATTTGCTATTTAATTTTATGTAAAAATGATGTATACCATGAACTGATTAAAAAAAAGACATCATTATTGATAGAATTTTCTGTCACGAACTCAACTGTAACTCACGAACTAACTGTCAATTTAACAATATTTTTTAGAAAACCATAATACTTAATCATCACATATTTCGCAATAATTTAAAATGTTTTACATTATCATGCTCAATGTACTATGACCAAGAATCACACACAAATAAGTGCTAAATTTAGAGACAAATTATCTAATTTGTCTCTATTATTAGTGTCTGTCTTATCTCACCAGGTACTGTATCCATTTTCTAGTAGGCCGATATTCGTTATTTATGATATTAAAAACGAAAATACTATTTTTTTAGAAAATTAAGGCAATATTGAAACAATTAATCAAATTTCACACCGAAATTGATTGTGAACAATCATATCGTTGCGCAATATTCACCATGGCGTAAGATTTCATATAAATTACCCCTGAATTTATCTAGATCCCCCTGCGTAGTGACGGATGACAGGGGCGATAATTAGTATGATCGCGCTATTCCGGGCGGCCCTCCGTCGCCACGGGCTAAAAATGGCCCAATCAGTCAAACGATGCTACGCTGTACGAAACCGTACGGATTGATAATGAACTTCGTAAGCAAAGCTCTATGTTTTATTTTTATTTATGTGAAGAAAATAGATTAACTGAAATAAAGTAGTACATTTTTTAATTAATTTAATCTGAAATAATTATAGCTATATTTATATTATTACCTTATGAAGATACAAATGCAAATGCTTATATCTAAAAACTTGTGTACTTATATACATATACACTAAATGAATTAAAAAACTGTGTTTTATATAATGTTTACATTCTAATATAAATGACAGAATTTGTAATAATCTGTTTTATTATTATCTTACTACACTAATGACGCACGGATTGTTCCGAGTTCGAATCTTGGCGAGCCATAGATCTATACTAATATTATAAAGCAGTTGAGTTTGTTTGATTGTACGGGCCAATCTCAGGAACTACTGTATCGAATTTAAAATTTATTTTTGTATTGAATAGATCATTTATTGAGAAAGGCTATAGGCTATATAACAGGACGCTATGTTTGTTTGTTTTTTTTTTAATTAGTAGCGGGTGAAACCGCGTAGCACACCTGGTCTGAAATAAGTTTAGACTTCTGCTCTGGTTTTGACTGTTGGTACATTGGTCAAAGTGTGTCCATAGAATCCACAACACAACTAGTATATTATTGCAAGGCTTTGAGGGTAGAGAGTGTCTCTTATTTTAGTTAACAGAAGATAAAAAAATTAAGTACATTATTTAAAATACAAAAGGAATATGTGTTACATTGTCTCTTCTCTCCTTTTGTATTTCAGGATAGGTACAATATTTCACTGTACCTGAGTGGAGCTCGGAAATATTTCAGTAAAGCCGGTTCATGTCTCCCTTTCTTTGCGTGGGGCTGAAGCTCAAAGGATTGTTTAGTTCAACAAAGTTTACGTGAGCTTTCACTGAGCTTTGTTTTCCCACAGGTGTTCGTTCCTATGTGCTTCGCGGCCATGATTAAAAAGTAGCTCGGCACTTGTTTTTAGAGGAGAACGTTATTTTTTACACACACACACACGCATATATGTATATATATTTATAGTTGCAGTGATAGCCTAATGGTTGAAATTCGGCCTTCAATCGAAGGTACCTAGGTTCGAATCCCAGGCACGCATCACTGATTTTTTTAAAATGATGTGCGTATTAGAAATTAACTATCACTGCTTTACGGCGAAGGAAAACATCGTGAAGAAACCTGCACACCTGAGAGTTCTTAAAAAAAAGAGTTCTCAAAGGTGTATGAAGTATACTAATTCGCACTTGGCCAGCGCGGTGGACTGTGGCCTTAAACTCTTACATTTGAGAGAAGACCTGTGCCTGACCTGTGTGATGATGATGTCATTGTGTATAAATATCAAGCGTTTGATTTTTACTCTGCAAGAAATCTATCTTTTGTTTTTAAAGCAGTAAGAAAGTAATGGTAATATGTTAAAATTGAATGTGCCATATTACTTTCGATGTTTTGTTACAATCTCAAAGGTATTTAACCTGTATATATTCAGTCACTAATTGCACAATCATAGTCTTATGAATATACTGAATTTTCACTCACTTTTATCTCATGCTCATTAATTTAGGTAAATACGAGTATATGCCAATTTATAATATTAGAGCAAATAAAATATTTATTAATCATCTTATATTATAGGAGAATTTTGGACTGTTGCAGTATTCTTCCATGTTTATAAAGGTGTCATGGTACTATGTCTGGATACATATTTCCCTTTCTGTTTTTATATTTGTTTTTTTCTTAGAGGAATATGAAGTGTACTGCAAATACTCATAAAGTCATTGTAAGTGTAGATCATAATACCTTTGAATTGCAAGATTGGCGGTAACTGTTATATACAAAGAACCGTAATTTTGCACCTCACCTTTCTCTTAATGCAAAAATCGCTTTTCCTTACTAGCAATTTACTTGGCTTACATCTACAGCTTACAGTCACACGAAATGCTCCCTAAGTTGAAGGGAGTATTTCGCTTACTTAACTAGAAAAGGAAAAGTGTTCTTTATTCAAACTCTTACTTGAGTAACTCAATACACTTTTCAAAGGGACAGTCGCCTCAAATAGATGGCCCGTCGTAGTTCAGATCCGAATACGTGGATCTTCTGTGAGTTATTCAATTTGTGGGCTTTTGTAGATGTAGAGATACTGAATGTGATTTTATCTGTGGTATTTCGTTACGAATATAATATATATATTTGTTATATTTCCTGTTTATAAAGAGATATTTGTGTGATTATTTTTGTTTACTTTATAAACATAGGTAATTTTAAAGTAATAAAAATAAATGCAGCCTAAATTATTAAAAGTTAAGCACACATAATAACACTATAATTGTTTCCCTGTCGTGATACTGGGGTTGATTCTTTGAAACTACTTCTACTAGTGTTGGAATTAGTACTAGTACTTCTGTTCCACAGATGCGACGACACTTATATCCAAAATATGACTAATGTCGTGGAAGTTAGTGGGCTAATATGTACCTTTTCTTTTTAATTATTCTAAATATTTTGTTAGAATTTTTAAAAGTTTAATTTTAAATTTTATTCGTCACGTGCGCTGTTATCCTGGCACATCCAGTACCTTGCATCCGCATCCCCGCGGGACGCGATCACCGAACAGGGCGGCATCGATCCGCCCCGCAGTCGCGTGCCGCGCGCTCCACGGACGCCCGCCCGCGGCGAAGCCTCCACGTTTAGGCGGGAAGCTACGACGTATCCGTGTTTACTAGCGGCCGTATTCGCACTCGTAGCGCGTGCTTTATCAGCGTAGCGGAGATAAGCGCCTAGTTTTCGGATTAACGGTTTGTTATTAGCGCGGAATTGTTTTTTCTTTCGGAGTTTTTTTTATTTCTCTTTTTCGTATTGCATCATAGTACATTTAACAATAACATTCGGACATTGGTGCGTTATTTTACCGATAAGAATTTATATTGCATTTGTCACCAACTTCGCAGCAATAAAAATCTTCGGTGTTTAATTTTACCAAAAAACGTGTATAAAGTTAAAGTGCGCGTATTTCGTGGTATTCACTTAATTTTCAGTGTATTTATACGTAATTTTATTGGCGATATCACATTATAAAATAGTATATTTTTATTTATATTCTATATTTTAATCATCGTATAAATCTCTGGGCAATATTATCACGATAACGTATTATTGATATCCCTGTGTACAGTGTATATATTGTTCAACTTTTAATATAAGTGTAAGGCACTTGTTTGCTAGAGAGTATTTCATCGGTATAAGCTTACAAATGGCTTACTTAGGTTAGGTGGGTACTTTGTTATGATTGCGTCCGAAACTGTAATAAAGTATCGTAGAAAGTTTATTCCCACCCTCTCGTAGGTAAGTTTTAAACTTGTTTGTTATAAAATTGGCAAAGTTCATTCAGAAATGACTAATTTGTTGTATAAATTGTGTTTGTTCTGCATGCGAAGGGAGAAAGTTTTCAGTGGATAAAGTTCCGTTCGGTTTTGGATTTCCATATTTCAGTATTTGTAGGTACGTCGCTAAGTAAATTTGGTGGTTTGTGTCTTTCTTAGTACAAGCTTAAATAATTTTAAACAGTTTGTCTATATGTTATATAGTGAATTTATATATCGTATAATGTATCATGCGAAATGTGCACTGTAATGATAATCATATGCATAATTTTACATTTAAAACTATATGTAAAACATTAAAGTCGTTTATAAAAACATTTCATTATTGAAATTCATTAAATTTTATAATTCCTGTCTAGGTATATAGAAATAGGCAAGGACTAAAGTTTTCAGTATCTTTTTGTTGTCTTTTTTGAACCTATTTTCTATTTATTATTGATGAGTAAAATGTTAATACACAAAGTTACCACGCGCATACATAGTGTTTTCACTAGTTTTAAATATTGTTTTCGGTCGAAGTTTCTTCATTTAGCGAAAAGATAAAATAAAAAATCGCTTTACGTTTAACTTACAAAAGTATGAAATTCAATACACTCGACAACACCAACGAATATTGTTTCTTGTATAGCCAACAAAATACAATTTCACAAATTAATGTAAACCGTTCGAATCACCGCACGCGTGCCGAGGAGGTTCCATCAGGAACATGTCAGGAGCGATTAATCCCGTCCCCCATTCCCCACCACGTCAGCGTCTGCGGACCTAATCCCCGAAACACGCAACCCGCACCGAATTACGAACCATAATTTTATTTATTAATTTAATTCCATTTGCTTGGCGTCTAATGCAATGGAATTTAAATCGGATGCCCGGATAGTTGTGTTGGTGGTCGTTTGAAAGTGGTTTAAAGAAATATCTTAGGGAACATAGATTACTTTAATAATTCAAAATGTTACCAAGAATTGAAATTATAGCTGCACTTTATATATCTTTGTATATATATTAAGCGTTATAATTTACATTTGTCATCTGGCTGTTTTGTCTGTGAATAGCTTATGCTTTTCGTGCTTACTTTCAAATAATTATATCTGTAGTGTAGACTACACTACTTACCATAATAGAATTTATAAGAAGTTTAAATTTACTTAAGTACAAAATGGTGTAAATTTATAAAAAAAACAAGAATCCTATTTAGTATTCACTGTAAAAAACAATCGAACGATTCTCAAGAAGTAGAACACCGCCAAAATTAACTCCAAAATCAATTAACGAGAAGACAAACGAAGGCAGACGTAATTCATTTTAAATTACAGGATGTATACAAACTTTTCTGGGGAGCGGTAGTCGTTAGAACAAGTCCCAAATAGTCCGGATACAGCGACGGACAGAAAGGGATACCACGATTCATTAAGCCCATAGATATTTGGAATTGAACCGATACTGTACCGTCGCCTTTGTGTAGCACCCACATATGTATAGATATCGTGGTATCGACTTATCTTTGGTCAATTTATCAGGCTAAAACGGACATGCTTCGGAGATTAAATAAGTTTTATTGTGTTTAGCTGCATGGCTGCTGTATATGATTCGTGAGGAATGTAGATCCCCATTACACTAAATGAGAAGGATGAAAGTAAATAAATATTATTGTAGCTCTGTAGTGCTGGTAGATGGCAAAAAATCCGCCAAGTAATGCACATGATGCGTTATTCAATCTTTGACGGAACACCAATTTAAGCGTTTTTAAGCTATGTTAAGTAACATTAAGCCACGTTGAATAAAATTAAGCTAGGTAAAGGAACATTAAGTAAATTGGTAAACCATGTCGACGCGTAACTGTGCAATTTATACACAGATATCGTAGTTGACCACTATTCCTTATTCATTTCTATTTAAGAACAGTACTTACTTAAACACTTCGCCGGGTACTTAAGTATTTCGCCGACATCCTGCGCTAAACGATTGGGTCAATTGGGTATAAAGAGGTTTCTATTAAGAAAGGTTACCTTTCAATTAAAAAAGGATTTTAATTTGATTTTTGTCGTAGTCGTTCGAATAGACATGAAAGTGGCAAACATTACAAAATATTAGTTACAAGTACTTTATTATACATTAAGTTGTCATTTTTACCAAAACTTATAGTTAAATTTCAGAAAAAATTAAATCTAAAAAGTGCGTAAATAAGCAGTTTACCAGTATTTTTCATACCAATAAAGAATTTGAGCAAAAGTTTCATTTCAATATGTTTAGCGTGAGACTACGAAGAGTAATTCTCACGGATATAAATATGTATTCATACTTTAGCCTTCGTAGGCGGTAATCGTCGAAACACTAAATGCTAATCAGGAAGTTCTTGAGTGAACAAATATCTTGAGTGACGATACTTCAACTATTATATTATTTGTACAGAATAAGTCATAAGCCCATTAGTTGCTTCAGGAATAATTCCTGTAATCGATATTTGAAGTTACAAGTTGCAAAATTGACCATGTGGTTAGGACAGAAAATCTCGTGAATTCCAACTCAGCCGTAAGATGTAGCCACGGGTGTTTGGCGAAGATCCATTATGTGAGGTTATGAAAGGAAAGGGGGTGTATACCGTATACCGAACGAGCAATGCATCTCTAACCGGTGTTAACTATCATATTCCGTGTTGATTAACGATATAAGGTAGCATCAGATGCATTGCATTCGATTTTTTTCACCAATTTATACGATACGTTTCACTTGTAAAACGTCCATAATGTTCCATGTATATGGTAGGTATATTTCTTTCCAAATTATTCGTCCAATATCCGTTCGCTGATATTCGTCCAATATTGTAACGATTGTCACATCTGGCCGCTCGGAACTGGCTTTGCATATTTGAATCAAAATGCGACTTTTATTTCTTATATCTTTTGACACAAGTGTGACTGAGGGTTTTGTTTAACACCGTGTAATCTATGGTAATTCTTTTTTACGTAGTGGTGCTTCCATTTAAATTCGTTTTTTGAAGTCTTGATCATGTATTTCGTAAATCCATTTCGTAAAGCAGTCTAACGGATTATAAACATCCGAGTCATATAAAAATATCTCAAAAGTCTAAGCCAAGGTATAAATCTATTTGGTACCATTTGGCACCGTTTGAATTTAAAGTCTTTTAAGCCGTGATAAGTTTTTAAAGATGATTTTTCTGTACCCCGTTGTGGATAATTGTAGCACGTCATTCTCTGAGAAAGACAATAAGTTTGAGTGAATAAATAAATGATATATTAATATTTAAGATACTTGAATATCAGCGTAAATGATGATTATATGCGTACACATAAAACAGATAAAAAATCAGACGGTTAAAAAAACAGAGAAAGAATGTTTGGAAACAGACAAAAAATGGTTAGTGGATGGTTATAACTTGTGTGAACAGGGCAATTTAATAATTTCTATTTTTCGATAAAATTAAATGAACCATAAAATTTCATAGTCTAACGTTGTCTGTAATAGAAACCAACCAAGGTACCTTTATAGAAGTCATCGATTCGCGCTATTCCCTGTCGAATTTCTTGCTTTTCTTAAGAAACGTCCCCTTCAGAGCCCCTTTGTAAATAGCTCTCTGAACCGACCGCTATTGAAGGGGGAATTATTACATTTCGATGACATGATGAATTGGAGTTGACGTGTGCGATGCCGAGTCAGTCTTTACTACTTTGTTCAATGTTCATACGCAGAAGAGTATCCGATTTTTAAATCGATTTTTTTTGCATGATATTGAACTTCAATGTCTATACGTAAAGTAATATCGGATCTATAAACCGACTAGGTGTGATACGCGGTTTCATCCGCTACTACCCAATAAAAAAACAAACATAGCGTGATGTTATATAGCCTACTTCAACAAATTTACTATTCAACACAAAAACATTTTATCAATTCGAACTAGTAGTTCCTGAGATTAGCCCGTTCAACCAAACAAACTCTACTTCTTAATAATACTAGTATAGATTTTTGCATCAATTTGATCTTTACTATTTAGGCATAATGTCATGTTGTAGATATCGTATGTAATGTTCCTTATATCAATAAATCTCGCTTGGTGTCGGTATAAAGGATGCTTACATATGTACATGAACTTATGCGTTACGCTTATGCTCTTATGGGATATCAAAAGCAGTAACTACGACATTATATAATAATAACTCCTGACAGTAGAAATTTGTATCATATAGTTTGTACTATTACCATAAGTATTATACAAGTTTCAACCGTTGATTTTTTATAATGATACTGTGTTAAAATACACTTTTATTTATATTCATTCATAGTTGTATAAAACTGCACTAGGCGTACGATCTATCTGCAGAGTCAATGCGTATGTCAACGTACTGCTAATGAAGGCAAACTTAATCAGAATTTTAATTAGATATCAATGAATATAATTCTCCAATGTCTGAAGGCACTGGAAGCGAACTCCCTGTGGGATTTGAATACTGCTACTGTAATAATACTGCTTTCACTTACCATTCATATAAACCGTGACATAATAATTTACATAAACATCGGCGACCCGCGTGGCGGAGTGGTCACCATACCGGTCTGACGCGCAGTGGGTTCCGGG
>DWLI01001568.1:0-15143 GCA_018249915.1 Cecropterus dorantes dorantes | reverse complement strand
AAAACACATTTATTTTGTCACTATCATGTTGACATCAGTCTTATTTCCATTCGTTCTTTTCGGTATAATTATTTCCATTAGGCTCGAACGAATCAATTCGAATATTCACCTGTTAATGTTTATATTTCTAGTATGAACAGCATACATTAAAGTCACAGTACGCCAATTCGAGTCACTTGTCTTTATTACTCGTCAGACGATTTCTTTAGCAATACGTTTCGATTGATATGAAATTAAGGAATAATTGTTACATATCCAATATTTACTAGGTCGTTCATATTCTACTTTTTTTCAAGAAAAACGATTTAAATAAAAAAGTCTTTATCCTAGCTGTCATTATACAAAAAGGACTCCGTAGTAAATTAACAAGTTGGAATGAATGAATGATTCGACGAGGTAAATACGACTTGACTCCGGAGCTTCACTCACTTCAATTTGATGCGTTTCATTTATAGTGTAGGACTGTAGATTATTAATTTGTGACATGTGCCACTAACGATAGTGTCTTAACTACACAAAAAGCGAGAAATTTAATGAGACTTAAATCAATAATCATTCAATCGTTCTCTAATCATTCAATCAACCAAGTTTATTCTTCACAGCACAACCCTATGAAGTCTTTGGCAGTTTGGCTGTCAAAATATGTCACAAGTACAACAAAATAGCGGAAATAGTAATCGAATCAAACATAATCATATAAGTCTAGCGACCGAGACTTCACTTTATAAACATACGAGTCGACGGCAGGAGTGGTCGCTCCGCTCTCAAATACCAGTTACGATTTCCGCCTTACGAGTTTTGCGTTTTAAATTCTTTAATTGGGTTTAGTGTTAAATTAACTTTGATTGTAGTTGTTAAAGGTAAGACACAGTTGTTTATTGAACTTTATCTGTTAAATTAAAATGGTGATGTGTGTTCGTGTTAACATTTTTTTGCGAGGGTATCGTGGGTTACCTTGCCACAATTCAGAGTTCTTTGTTCGCTAAGTACTGTCGACTCATCGTCTATCCATTGCGTAGTTTTTGTGTAATATTCGTCTATATTATATATATTTTTTACTATTACTTTTCCAAATACACTCAAAAGCAAAGCTTTAATAGTAACAAATAAACTGCGCATTCGTCTACTTAGAAATAAAATAAAAATGACCTTGGCAGAAAAACCTCATTGTGTTTTTACAGGATTTATGTTAAGGATTTTGATAATATTTTAATTACGGCACTTATGTTTTCGAAATATATCTTTTAGTTTGTGTATTTAATTTTAATATCCGAAACCAGGTAACTAAAAAGAATTGGATCATTTTATATTTTCACGGAATAATACTTCCGCGAGTCCGAATCGCCCTTGACTGATTTTTTTTTTTATAAGAAATTGGAAAAAAAATAAAATACTATAAATACTACGATAAGTAGATAAATTAAATGTGTAAATTTTAATTTGTATTTTATTGTGGTAATTTAACGTAGCTTAAATTTAAATGTTCTTAAAATATATTTTAAATGTAATATGAAAAAGTCATCAATTTCTTACTCAATAAATAATAACGACAAATAATTATTTAGTAAAAGGACTGATGCATTGTAGTTTCTATGAGAGTTTGCAGGTAGGTACATAATACCTACTCATATCAATATTGATAATAATCATATAATAATGAAAGTTAATCTATATAACTATGTTCTATCTATATAGCTTAAAAGATTTATTCAAATCTAACCAATTTTTAGAGATAGAGATACGTGCTAATCTCTATTCTCTAAAAACAAACATTCAAACAAAACGAAACTTTCGTTTTATAAAACTTTATAGAACATATATGTATAATGCGAAA
Source organism: Cecropterus dorantes dorantes (assembly GCA_018249915.1). Classification (NCBI taxonomy): domain Eukaryota; kingdom Metazoa; phylum Arthropoda; class Insecta; order Lepidoptera; family Hesperiidae; genus Cecropterus; species Cecropterus dorantes. The sequence goes on along the minus strand of DWLI01001568.1, from coordinate 13,309 downwards.
GTGTAGTCTCTTCTTAATTAGTTTAGAAAACAAATTATTATTTTATAGCAAGAGTCCATTAAAATACCATTAGGTATCGAGCTACGTGTAAAAGTTTCGCTCAAGCTATGCTACAGTTGTACAAAAATGTATTCTTTTTTGCCAATCCTTCCCGCTCGAAAAAATATTTCATAATTTGAATTAATAAGATATGGTTATTTTGTAGGACAGCCACAATGAAGAGTGTAGCAGCGTTATTGTTGCTGGTGGCCGGCGCCTCCGCCGTCTCCTTCTTCGAGCTGGTGCGCGAGGAGTGGAATGCATTCAAGGTATGATGAAAAAGAAATACTATCCTTCACAGTATTGTTTCTAACGAATACGATCATATTCTCCGATATAATGCATACTTTGCTCGGCAATTTGTCATATGTTGACCCAAAATCAATGTTAATCATAAGTTTAACAAAGATAATATATTCATACTATTTTTACTTTTTATAATAAATATGACAGTAAACATATTGTAACATGACATACATATTAACAGTAGTGTGGCGCTACAGTGTTCTAATTTAATGGGGTGACAAAACACAGAAATATAAACTAGGCTTCAGAAGAAACAGCCTTTCTAGGACTAATCATTCAGTTTTAAAAATTTCTATTTCATTTATTCAATAGTATAATGTGGCTGTGTTATTGGTAACGATTTTACTAAGGCGCTATAATCATATTACTAAGAGCCATTTTTATGAATAAAAATAAAGGGAGGTATTTAGTGTGACCCCCTAAAACTAACGCCACAATGCTACTTCGATTACTTGAATGATAGAATATTAATGTGTGTATACTTTATAAGGATTGTATATGATAAGTTCAATGTGTACGCAGATGGAGCATCAGAAGCAGTACAGCGGCGAGACTGAGGACCGGTTCCGCATGAAGATCTACGCTGAGAACAAGCACAAGATTGCGAAACACAACCAGAGGTTCGAGAAAGGCCTCACCACCTTCCGGCTGAAGCAGAACAAGTATGGTGACATGCTGCACCAGGAGTTCGTGCACACCATGAACGGCTTCAACAGGACTGCCAAGTGAGTTGCCACCATACATATAACTGTAATAGATTAAGCTCTATCTTGAAATAATATCCGAACTTGTTACATGAAGCTTGTAAAACTTATTTTCAAGCCACAGAAGTATTTGTGATTTCTCCGGAGTGACGAGGCTTGCCTGATAACAAACAAATTGGGAACAATTCATATGACGCTTCGGTTTAAAATATAATGTTTAATAATTATGATGTAAAATCGAGCAATGCGATGGGCATTATAAGCTTCAATTACATGTTTAATTTTCACACAAGATTTAAATATGAATTAATGTAGGCAAGAATACCATCGAAACAGTTTGGAACTAAGTATTGAAAAAAATTTACAGTACCAAAATTTTGTCTTATTACTCATTAAGTCACGATAAGTATGCGATGAAAACAATTTTTACGATCGATTGTTACGTGAATATTGTTTATTAAACACTTCTCATTGAATTAATATTTCTGTTTCTCTGCGTATCTACATATGAAAAATACCCGCCTAAGACTTAAACTACATTTTGAATATTAGGTAAAACTTTATATAACAGGAAAATAATACGAATAGACCACCAATATTACGGTTTAAGCGTATGTTCTCGAAACCTGATTTATGTTTTGTTTATGTTGGAGATAATTTACACAGATAGTTGACATTGGCTGGCCAAGTTCACCGACTGCGATAATCGCCAGACGTGACACACATATTTTATTAAACTTCAATGACGCGGCAAAATCGTGAATTGTATATTTAATATCAAATGAAGGGCAGAGCGGTGTCTAAGCTATTCCGCCCTAATCTAGCGCTTTTCTAGCGAGCCTGGACCCTGCACACGAGGAATATGAGCCGACATACTTGAACATTGGACTATTTGTAGTTCTTTATTCATTGTTTCATCACCTGAAGGATAAGCAATCGATATACCGAAGCTTATTTAGGGAGGGAGACAATCCGTTGTTGGATCCGGTATTCGTAGTTAAAACAAGTCGATGTACCTACTAATGGTAAATCATACTTTCTACTCGGTTATAATTTCCGAAACCCTATTTACTTCTCTATTCGTCCTTTAATCCACCTTTTACATGCTTATAAAAACCGCCCACCGATTGCGTCATAGATGTGCGTCATGTAGTGAGCATCATAATATTTGTAAGCGGTACGCTATCTGTTGTAAACACCAGAAAGTATCGCGTTGTGACTGTATTTGTTAGATTTTATTTACGATAAACCTATCTAGGCATATATATAAAGGCATATAGATTTTTTTAGGCCTTTTTATGGATTGAACTAGGAATCGAACATGCAGTCCATCTGTTGGGAAGTTCTGCTGTACATGGACATCTCGCAACGATAGAAACTATAGAACCTGCTTTAACTGAAGCCAGTTCCTAATGTTTTCACACTCCTAAGGGCTTGCAATCTGACTGAATTGCGCTAAATTTCTAGGTGCGTGTGACATCATCCACTGGTTCAACATTTTATGCAAGAAAAAATGTACAAAGCAAAAAGAAATAAAATTAATAAAAATGAAACTTATGAAATAATATCTGTCAATAGTACTTCATGTGCAGATGGTTGTTATTCAATAGATAACAAATGTATACATTTTCAAGGTGAACTTGTAGGTTACCGGTGGTCGACCGCAAGCCAGTACGCATGTCGAACATATTTTGTATCACAATATTATTGTTTTTTTACAAATAAAGACAACCTGTCTAGCTGCCTGAGAGTTAAATAAATCTCGACATCGAAATATAAAAAAAAATGTTTGCAGGGAATTAGCTAGACCAATTCTTGTGCAGTTTTTAATAAGGAATGGTATTTTACTATTATGTCAGTGAAATAGTTTACTGATTTAGTATTGAAAGCTTGTGAGGTCAGTATGGTACGGTCGTAGAGGTACCACCTCACCTTTTTACTACGTTTCGGTGGAATCAGCAGTTCCGTGTTCCGGTAGAAGGGTGCGCATGCCAGCTGACTTAAATATTTAGAGACTATCTTAATTAAAAATAATGATGATACGTTATCATGTGACCGATTCCAGGTAGAATTTTTGTTCTAGAGTTAATGTCAGATGTCCATCGGTCACCATCAGCTGGATCGCAGTCTTTTGACACTTAAATCTTATAAAATAATAATATATGTATGACTATATAAACATGATGGATATCATTATATGGAAGTAATTTATCGTAGCTAATCAGCGCGTCCCCTGTCCCTATAGCAGCGAGTGTACAAACTTACATGACCTTATAAATAATAATCATTAACGAATGTTACGCATGTGGTGTTGCCATAAAATAACTGAACTTCCAGCGGATGGTCTAGGAGGCAACGTCCACGTTTACTTCTTTAATAACATATTTTTTCTTCGAAATAGAACCGTAAAAAAGAGCATAAGAACATGGTATTTTTGAGTACCATCTAAAGATATCAGGTCATTTCTCACCATTGAACATTGATTTCTAATCAACCTCTAATATGATTGTCTTATTTAAAGGCCATTTCACATGCATTGGCACTCCAGGTGACCAAATCGAAATGCCTCGTATGTCTAAGTTTCCTCTTACTAATTGCGATGATTATAAGTCTCTGTAAATGTTTGTAGATGATTGTATTATAATGTATGGCATATCGTGCAGGACGGGCAAGCTGTCCACGTGGAAGGGCGCTACGGAGCGCGGCGCGCGGTTCGTGGCGCCGGCCAACGTGCAGCTGCCCGCCACCGTGGACTGGCGCGCGCACGGCGCCGTCACCGACGTCAAGGACCAGGGCAAGTGCGGCTCCTGCTGGTCCTTCAGCACGGTCAGTACACACACCACCGCACCGACACGGACAATACCAACACCTATCACCGCACCACACCGGCACGGACACTACCAACACCTATCATAATTATCACTTCTGGCAATGTCATCACTGTGCTCGATGACACTGTGTTCAAGGTGGTTCGACTACGGAAGCGTCACTGCCACACATATTTCAGACTAATAGCAGCAGTATTATGCACTGTTGCGTTCCAGTCTGAAAGGTATGGTAAGGGAGACATTTATCTGAGACGTTCAAACTTAGTCCTCAGGAGTAGTATCTGTGGCTAACCCAAGATAAGATTGATTTAATCTAGGGTTGATTACAGATGATTGTTAGTGGCAGTGGATATTGAAAAACCTATGCCAAAAAAGTGGGCGCAAAAACGATCGACAAAAACATTGGTTGGCGTCTAAACGATTTTACGAAAATTCCAAATGTAGAAAGACCCCCTGGCCGCAGTTAAAGAATCATTAATCGTGGTTTGTAGACTGTTGAGCCAAATTATCATTATCTATATACTAACAGCTACGACATCATCAGAGCTAACACATCGAAAAATTAGATCGAGCATGATGGTTCGAACGAGGAGGTAGCATCGCCACACATATTTAATAATAAGCATCTTTTGTACGTATAAACATAATTATACGTTATTCAAAATTGCGTTTTTGTCACAGCTATATGACCGTTCGTTATTCACATTTTCCTGTACTGCCTGCACATATAATTTGTAATACACACAACCACGAAGAAATAAGCCATATTTTAAACCTTGACGATGACACACATAAAAATACATGTTACTATTATGTTTTATATCCTTGATAAAAATTGCAAAAACAAGTGGAGCATAAAGGAAAAGTGCAAAAAAAATATTATCGTAACATTAATCATTATACGCCATTATGAGACCAGTAATCACTAGGGGGCGTACACGTCGCACTTATCTATATAATTGTCTGGTGTCTGTATTGTTATGCGTAGGTATAGTATATCGTGTTTAATCTGCAGTGTAATTGTATTTTATGAACTAAACAAAATTATTATTACATTGTGATAAGAGAGACATACTTTACGAATCTTTGTTGTTAATGTTAAACAAATAGATGTCCACGGGCGGCGATAGCCACTAACCATCTAGACTTCATGCTTCTTTGCTACTTCTTCATTATACAGACAAATAGTATCAGGAAAATTAAGTTATACATCCAACTTGAACAGCTCATCTTTCCGAAGAGGAAAGTCAACACATTTTTTTGTTTGATTCTAAGAATATGTGCATCAATAAAAACAAGCACAATAAAAACGAACTGACCAAAATAAGCAAATTAACTACTATTCACATTACGAGATTAGCGAAGAGAGGAAAACTTAGAAATGTAATACCACGCTGCCAGGTACGACCGCGTACGATTTTACTGTGTATAGCTGTAACTTTAGTATATGTATGTAGGTATACATTTTCCAATTAACATTGCAATTGGAAATGGCGGCTTTATACATTTCCGAAGCAATTAATGCTTATTGATTAGATTTACGGCCTCTCGACCACATGTGTTGTAAAGTTATGTGCATATGAGTCTATAATTTATTCTATAGAAATACTTTTAAAAAAATCTGCAAAGTGCATGAAACGTATACATCCACACATAGTTAGCGTAGAATATGGCTCAAGCTCTTGTATTTCCGGGAGGAGGCATCGTTTGTAACTTAAATTTAATTCTACTGTTCTTGTTACACTGAAGATAGTCTTCTGAATGTCTTCACATAATGTATAACAATGCTCTGTTTGTTTATTTTAGTGGAATTACGCTTAATTATTTTTATTTACTATTCAGTTTGCTGATTACGAAACAACGACTCATTGGGCAACAATATTTGGCACAAACAACTATTGTTTTTACTACGAAAATACTGTGTCATTGATAAGAACACAGTGATAATGTTTAATGTTTGGATGACTTGTCACTCCCAAAAAATAATCGTAAACAGTTACTTATTTCTGACGTTTAGTTCGATTACTTTGTACCTATGTTATAATATTCATTGTAAAAAGGCACATATGAACTCTAATGCTTGTAATTCTACATTAAGTTAAGATGATTTTAGATGGAAAGGCTTTAAACGTTATATAAATTTAGTCCAGCGTTTCAATCTAAACTAAAGCTTGACTACCGGTAATATTTTTCTTGCCTGTATATAATCTGCCTATTTATAATTTATCAGCTCAAGGTAATATTGCTGTACTGATTTAAAATAGTTAAGCAAAGGATACATATTATATTTATAAAAACGAAGTATAATCCTTGGGCATTAACACATCTGTGATCATCTGTGAAACCATAAACTCGTGTAGGATGGCAGCTGTCCGTGTTCTTCAGAAAAACGCTCGTTGCTACTTCTGTCACAGGAAATAATCCATAAAATATTATTGTAATTGTGTATTAAATGGAATGTGAATATACACGGCAATGTGTTCCCGCAGACGGGCGCGTTGGAAGGCCAGCACTTCAGGCAAACCGGCTACCTGGTGTCTCTGTCGGAGCAGAACCTGATCGACTGCTCGACGGCGTACGGCAACAACGGCTGCAACGGAGGGCTCATGGACAACGCCTTCAAGTACATCAAGGACAACGGTGGCATCGACAAGGAGAAGTCTTACCCCTACGAGGGCGTGGATGATAAGTGCCGGTAACTATATAGCATCAATTTTGTTGTCAATTATCCAAAAAAGATATTATATTATGAAATATGGAAATATGGGTTCGAACCTAACGAATTCTTTCTTTTGTGGAATTTTTAAATGTATCATAGTGCATTAAAGATATGTGTCTTAAAATAGGTAGTTTATAATATTGTAAAGTCGTGAGGATAGAACCCTCCATGGTTTAACTCCAAAGACACTAGAAGCTAGGGCCACCACTTTCTACCATTCGGATTTTTCTGTTTTTCTTATAACAGAGTTTAGTACTACTTTGTTTGGTTTTGATAGATGTGGTAGTAAATAGAGTTATACTAGTTATTCCTACATAATCTTCATTAGTAATGCATCTGAGTAGGTAGTCTCTGGTAGGACTATATTGGAATATTCATTTTTTGGCAGTGGTGACTTACTATCTTCCTCAGTTGCTGCTTCTATAATAACTGTATTATAAACGTATAAGAATCTTTTCTAAGAGAGAAGACAATAAGTAGACTAATTATTATTAATATTAAATTGTGTTTTTTACACTGGTTTCCATCAGCTACAATCCTAAGAACGCTGGTGCTGAGGACGTGGGTTTCGTGGACGTACCGGCCGGTGATGAACAGAAGCTGATGGCGGCGGTGGCCACCGTGGGCCCCGTGTCCGTCGCTATCGACGCCTCGCAGGAGAGCTTCCAGCTCTACTCCGATGGAGTCTACTATGACGAGAACTGTTCTTCTTCTAACTTGGACCATGGAGTGAGTGCTCTTATTATATTTATTTTGTTATTGTTGTATGGCAGATGGATATATTGATATAAATTAGTCACTTATGGAAGTTGGTCATATGTAATGCTTCAATGCATCGTTTTTAAGAAAGACCTCAGCTTGTCTTATCTATCCGATCCCATGCTTCAGCGATAGTTCAGAATAGTTCATTCCACATCTTATATGATTGTGGCAAAAAGAAAAAGTTAAATGGTCATTATCATTTATCTTTTATTTAATTACAATTTTAAATCGCTATAAATATACATAATATACTTATACTATTGTCAAAGTAATGATCTATGTATTTATATATATTTTGCCTTTATAATATCCGTGCCCCTAGTGAAAATAGCACATTATAATCATGCTTTTACCCGTTTTCACTACGGGTATGGAATAGAATAGAAATAAAATTAAGAATACAATTATATTCTTACGAATTTCTTGAAACCAAAGGAGCATTAAACCTCAAATAATATAAATAAATTAAATATAAATATCCCTAACGCCTGATAACCCGGAACACAGACCTTAGCATATCACTGTACGTATGATAGACATACCGACTGAACCGGTGACCGTGTTCAGGTGCTGGTGGTGGGCTACGGCACGGACGAGAGCGGCGGCGACTACTGGCTCGTGAAGAACTCGTGGGGCCGCACGTGGGGCGACCTCGGCTACATCAAGATGGCGCGCAACCGCGACAACCACTGCGGCATCGCCTCCGCCGCCTCCTACCCCCTCGTCTAGGGGCTCACACTCCACTGTCTTGCCCACTCGTCTCACACCGGCAGTGAGTAAGATTGGAGCCCCAGGGCGGAATGTCTATACAAAATTATATTTGTAACTCGTGGACCGAGAGTGAAAACTCGAAGCCAGTGAAACGAAAAATTTCGCTTGGATAGAATTACAAAACACAAAAACGCAATTTTACACCAGAGCCAGTTAAAATTAGCCCATTATAATTCCAATAAAGTTATAATAGTTAAAATTTTAACCTCATTCGAAAGATATCATATTTTTCGGATAAAAATACATGTTAAACTAAAAATAGTTGAATTTTGAATTGTGCAGTTGATCATTCAAACCCGTGATAGGTAATACTCACAGTGAAATAATATTTCACAATCGTGTTCCATATACCTTAAACGAATTTAGATTAACATGTCAAATATTTTTGTATAGACAAAGTAGTAAAATTAATTGTATAAATACTAATACATTAGAATTATATTAATATATTAGAATTAAGTTTTAAATAATTAAACATATTAAAATTAATGTACGTTTTTAATATTTAAATTTTAAATGAAAAGTGAGCCACATGAACGATACAAATAAACGTCGAAATGATTGCAAAACCTAATAAGATTCCTAGAACTAGACAAGTTACGAATATGAACAGATGTATGCAAAACAATGATATCATAATATCGTTCATGTGAATGAAACCAAAACTATGATAAGTGGAGCGTTGAATTTTTATATTATTTTTGCCTCTTTATATTTAACGATAGCATCCTACTCCATGACATTCTGTGTTACAATACTCACGCTACCCAAACATTCCAGAGGTAAATGTCATAGATTAGTATTGTATGAATTGATAAGTTAAGTGAAATTGTTTATAAATGTTCTCTGAAGGGTTTCGATATTACACCATTTAGCTACATGTGATACAATATAGCATAGTTTGTGAATACAGATGTTTTAATAATAAATGTATGTTTTATATACGTGTGTTTTATTGTACTTATTTAGATCTTTCAATACATATAGTCAAGCACAAGCTTATATTACTAAGTAATTAAGCATATACCAAGCTACAAATTTTCGTCGTGACAAAACTAGGCTCGATGTTGAATAAACCATGATATGTGACAACCAATATTCAAACCAATTATCATACCGGCCTTGAACCGCAGTGAGTTCCAGATTCGATGCCCGGTTAGACAGATATAATGATTGATTAATATAGTTTTCTGTTCTGGCACTTGGTATTTGTGTATTCGTCAGCGTGTATTCCACTGCTCCCACGACACAAAAAACACTGCAGTGTAGCTAGGACAAAGGGTTATTTACATCATTAGTATACTCGGCTCATTCTCACAAAAAAGTTCTATTAAATTCTTAATTAAGAAACGAAAGGAGGCACAATCAGCCGTATTTAATGTATTTAAGGTTTTTTCCTTTCGTACAAACGCGTAGAAGAAAACTGAAACTCCGTCTTGACAAATGCAATATTCCGCGAGATTGTGGTATAAGAGGTGTGAGCACCCATAATAAAATTTCCACAATCAGTATGTCGTACATATGTTTAGAGCAACGTACTTTTAAACAAATAAATAAATAATTATTACTTTGTTATTATAGGCTTATAATCTAACCGCGTAATAAATTTATTATTATATCGATATTGATTTAATAATAGAGGTCTTTGTTCTAAATGTCATTGCAATAACATCTAATAATATATAATAAGGTTGTGGTAATTTAAAAACTCATGTAAAATATTTCACTAAGGCGTGTTCAGAATCATTCGTTTATTTACTTGTTACGCTCCGTATAAAAGTAGGTAACCTACCGTATAAATAATAGGCCTTTATCTATGAAATTGCCGTTTTCATTAAATATATGAAGCGTATTTTTTTCTATATTTTTTATTTCTATTAATCAAAGTAATCACCCATACAATCAATGCATCTTTTCCAACGCATTTGATAGCTTATTGATGCCCTTCTTGAAGAAATCAGCTGGACGGAAGGCAGCAAATTCTTCATAGGCAGTTTGTACTGCCTCTTAGGTATTAAACAGTTATCCCGCCAACAAGTTATCCAAATTCTGATAAAGTAGGAGTCTGTAGGCGCAAAGTAAGTACGGCGGATGACGGAGAACTTCTAACCCCAGCTCTTGGAGGTGTAGCTTGGAGACCATTTGCTTTTTTATTATTTTTTAAAGTTTCACATCTGCCATTGCATTTTAAAATTATGCCTTATTATCTTAACCCGGGTAAATGTTATTTCCAGAACTTTGTAATAAATCGCTTTGTTGTTAGAAATTTAAGGAATAAAGCGTGTTTAATAAGCTCCAGATTAATCCAAATAAATCAAATTGGATCCTTAACTGAAAGGGGTTGCCAATTAAATCCTGTTATATTAAATTAGATTAGCCTACTTTTGGTTTAGATAGCCACTTAAAGTTAAGGTAAATCGACCGGGATATAATGGATTTCCGGTACTTTATATCATAATGCCTCCTTTATTTAAATAAAATGGTTTCCAACAAGAGCGCCACTTTTTAATATAAGATAAAAGTAGCAAACGAGAATGGAGACCACCTAATAGGTGGCCTCCATTCTCGTTTGCTCGTAGGTAACATCTGTAAACAAGTTCATAGAGAACAGGGGTTCTATCTGAAGTCTATCACAGATGCGTTGCTACTCACGAGAACTAAGATGGTCGCCTGATATATAAGTGAGTCGGCAACCTCACCCTTCCACCAAAACAAGAACTGCTTCACGCTAGAAATAGAGGGCTATAAGCGGTCGAACTACACTGGTTCTGCTTCCTGGTAAAATGGGGTTAGGTGGGGTGGCAAAAACCGCCATCTTGAAAAGCTGGATGAAGCGATACATTTGCAAAGCAACAATCAAATGCTTATTATTCAGTACAAACGTACCTATTGCGTGATTGGTAAATTGCAACACTTTGAACTTATGAGCGGATATAGACACGACATGAGCGCGAATATAGGACACGCAATGCAATGTATGCTCTACGCATTTGTTGATTGGCATTACGGAATACAAATGATTATATCGTAATTCTAAAAAGCTTTTAGTCAATATGTTTTTTTTATTGTTTTGGAATTGAAACACCATGGTGGAAAGGGAATACTGGAACTGAAATACCACTGAAGAATTGAGCTATATACGATTGAGGCAAATGAGCATACAGTCTGATGGTAAGTCGCTCATGGATATTAGTAAAGAATTTCATACAGAACATAATTTCTGTCTGAAATCCATTACAGACGCGTTGCTCCTCCCGAAGACTAAAGGGGTCTCACCTGAAAGTAGCAAATACACGTCCTTGGAACGCAAGAATGATTTTACGCTTTTTTGCGATTTTTAAAAATGATTTTTTAGAGATAGTATGGCGATGGTATCTTCCAATCGGACCATATTTGCAATTGGAATTGAAACGTCTCTTGTAAGTCCCATACCAAAACTTCATAGATATTTTACTCCAAAATTTGCGAATGTTGCTTCAGAAAGCATACTTGCAATTCGTACCAATTTCTGAGAAATAAATTGAAATGTCTACTGTAAGTCTCGTACCAAAACTTTATATACATTTTACTCCAAAAGTTGCCTCTATGTTGCTTTAGAAATCTAACCGTGAATTTAACCATGTTATGATATTGAAAGTAAATTAATATTATTACTATATTGTCTATTCAAAATTCTAATCTTCTAATATTTGTTTCATGGTAATGTTTGTTTGTTTTGTGTGTTTTTCTTATTGAACTCTTGTTTGCTAAAATTTCTCGCAATATTGTTTACTAGTATTTGTTTACTTCAAAGTTTCAAAGTAGGTACTAAAATAAGTTTATGTTATGCTATCGTTAGGATTTGGTTGTTTATACAAAAAATTGGTTCTATAATTCTATTTTAATTATGATGAAAGTATAGGAACTTATTTTGCTTTTACTTAACTGCGTTAGGACTGGTGGGGGTGCTGCAGGAAAACATTGTAAAAAGCAAAAAGTTCTTAAAGTCTATCAATTCGCACTTGGCCAGCGCGGTGGACGATGGCCTGAAACTCTCTCAATCTGAGAGAAGAATCATGCCAGCAGTGGCACAATAATGGGTTGACGCAAGCAGGAAAAAAATGTTACAAATAATTTACATACATATTAAACTTATTTCTCTTTTTACAGGCGTAATTTTTATAATTATAAGGCCTATGCCACTCTGCAAACTGAAACGATTCTAATGATATTACGTCACAATCCGTCAACCCGTTTGAACTGTAGCGCATACCAAAAAATGGGCATTCATACATACGCCGTTTTTCATGCAAATCTCAGGCTCGTTTTTTTGGGAAAGAAAAATTGAATCGCTTTGCATTTTTTACATGTTATTTCACATCTTAAAATACAAAAATATTTTTTTTTCATTCCATGTTACCAGACTACATGTAGTTTTTCTCTGTGACGTAACCACATAAAAAAATGCCGTAATTTTATGTTATATAAATTAATATTGTAGTCGTAAAGGTTTTCTGCGACATTTTTGTTTACCGCATCTGGGCAAAGTATATTTTTGCGTGAAAGATTAGCAAACGATTACTAATATTATAAATGTGATTTATAATATTAGCAAGAAGTACTAATACTTAAAACTTACGTATCATTTAACCTTTATGTTGTTGAAATGGGAGTTCATCTTATAATGGTGATGTGAATTAATTTGCCTAACAATAGCTGCGGGATCAATTATCTTGATAGTTGATTCGTTGAAGTAGCAAACAGGCATTCAATTTGATTAGTAGTTACAGTTCAAGAACAGAGTTCAAGATCCAATTTAATCAAGTTGAATTGAATTATGGAATTAAACGCTTTATACTTATCTTACGTAAAATCCCTAAACACGATAAACCCAAATTAGTTTAATCGTGATTAGGGAAATAAATTGTACTGAAGCTAAATGAGCTCAATAAATATTAGTCACCATTTGTTTGTTTTAGAATGGAATTTTGCCGTTGATATGCTTGTATAAGTAATATCTTAATATTACAATAACTGGTCGGGCTACATTTATGAAATTTAAAATGCTAAGCAGTCTCAGAGGTTTTAGTAAATATACCAAATTTCACATATCTGGCTTAAGTATATTTTGAGTTATTAAGGGGTCAAAAGTGGTTCCAAATGGTTCCTGTAAATAACACTTGCGTTGCTTTGTTGCAAGA
>DWLI01001567.1:0-15144 GCA_018249915.1 Cecropterus dorantes dorantes | reverse complement strand
AAAAAATATTTTCACAAATTTATATAGATAGGTATTTTGGTCCCATTAAATTTACAACAGCCGCCTAACTTGTGTGTACGCCGTAATTGGGCATATTTGTTTTTTTTGTTCATGGTAAAAGTCATATTTAAATTATTTATATACACGATTTAAAATTTTAAACCTAATTGTCATAAAGTTTTAACAAAACTAATGAAAGTAACTTATAAAACTTCAAATGGATTCACTTCTACATTCGCACTTTACTAACAGAAATAAATGCACATCTTCTCCATAATCCTACGGCAAAAGAATGATTTGAAATAATAATAGCAATTCGCATCTCAACCACGTGCAAAATGAGAGCAACAGAGATGGGCATACTAATTATTGTAGTCATTACGTGCGCACGCGCAGGCGGTCTCATTAAGCAGGTAGGCTCTATTGTCCCTAATGAGTCAAGGGTCACCTCACCCCCACCCTTACGTCGGTAAGATCTTGGATTTTGCAAGTGTCACCCTCAGTCCTCAGTTGATACGCAATCGGGAAAGTTCAAACTTCAAGAATTTGGAACTTCGTGAAATTAAGTTATCAAAACTTAGCATAGTGTGAAGTGTAAGTCCATAAGTAGCCTGATCCCTTAATCGTATAAGTGGGATTACTTATAGACTAATCTGTAAATAGTTGTTAATCTTACTTGTAAGTTCAAGTTGTGTGTGTTATAATCTTTAAACCTTTTAAATGTAATATGAACTGTGGATGTTAAACTTGTGACTGCAGTGAGAATTAAGTTAACTAGAGTTTAGTGACAAAATGTGCGAAAACATGGATGACAATTTGTGGAAACTGACGCAATTTGTCAAGCGTTGGTGGGAAGATGATTATTATAAGGTAATTAAATAAATCATTGCTATAGAAATAAAGCCGATATAACATGTAGTCGTATGTATCCGGCTTTTCTTACAGAAGAACGGAATTAAAAATAAAACTATACCTAAACATCTATCTATTCTGTATACCCAGAGATTTTCTACTCATATTTATAAAATCATTAACGAGTATTTTATTTTTAAGTAGAAATTAGAAATTTACGTAGGCTTATGATTTTTTCATAATACTCCTTATAAACAAGTTTATTTAGATTAGATTAGGTTCAGGTGTTACTTCTAATTCTTAATTCATTTATTATTATTTAACAATTCTATTAATTAGAATTTTTATTTGATACTGATAGTGGCAACCGTGTAAGTCATGTTAAATAGATACTAGAATTCATGCATTCTCAAATGAGAATACATAAAATTCGGATTCCTATGTTAAATAGTTTTAGATGACAGAACAAATCAACTGTTCTAGAACGCAGTTAAAGCCATCGGCAAAAGGTTAGCTACAAATACCTACTAAAATCAGTTTTTGTCGAAGACAATTTGTCTCTATCAAGATGGCTGCCAAAGAGCACACACTATTATTACGGGGACACCGTAATCTGTCCACGGCCATTATCAGTTTTGATACAATTTAGATTCCACATGAAATTATCCACTTGCGACGATCGATTCGGTTGAACCTATTGCGTTAAACATGTTTATGTTAAAATAAAATAAAAATCAAGTTATTTTCAACCAGTAAAAACTTTAAGTCCGACAAACTTAATAACAGCTAAAATAGTAACTAAAATAAGTAATAATAATAAACATAATTTTCTTTCTGTTTATTATTACAATACATTATTGCAATACAACATACTTAGGAAGTGCTCAATTGCACAAAACTTATCAATCAATTTTTTATTTTTTTTTTCTTATGCAAGCTTACACAAATGTAATTATTTTAAAACATAAAAGTAACTTAACGCTAAAGAATGTTTTAAAATAAATTTTAAAATATTAACAACATGTGTAATCATGTGAAGACACAGACAATACGAATTTTGACATAAAATTATTCCACATGACGGGCTTAAGCCGGTCGGTTGGTTTAATACACGTAATGATATAGTTCGACAAGTATGGTGCGTCATGGCTTATCTTAATCTCTGCTTACAGCGCCTCGTGGCGTTATGGGGTTTGTAATTGGATAACGTATAAAGGTCAACTATCTGATTTAGGCGTTAAACCGCGAAAAGCCCGGAATTTTTAAAGATTGCATTCCAATACCATATGCAAGCGACATTATTATTTAGCACACTGAAGTAGTAAACGAACAGTCCATCTGATGGTAAGCGGTCACTGCTGCCCATAGACATCTGTAAGTCTATCTTCATATAGAACAGAACAGATGCATTTCTACTCCCGAGGACTAAAATGATCGCCCCAAATACAAGTGAGCCGGCAACCACAACAAGGCGTGCCGGTTATACTTCCGCAGTCGAACTGCGGAAAAAAAATAAAAACAATTTTGCATAGCGATATTGACTCAGATCAAACAACAAAACTAGATGACACACATCACTCCAAACTTCCGCTTTCACCGCTGATTCACGAGTCGGTAATTGAATTAATTCTAGCGCCGCCCGCCCACGCTAGCCATTGTTAAACGAACGACAAATATTGGTATAGCGTTCGGATCCGATGATACATCGTGTAGTGTTTTTGTTGTGGAAATTATAGTGAAACTGTCATACTATTGTAAATATTATATACTGTCATACTATTGCCAATATACTCGTAAGTGTAAATATCATATGGCAACCCGCGTAGCGGAGCGGTCGCTATGCTGATCTCACACGCAGTAGGTTCTGTGTTTGATCCTCAGCCAGACATCTGAATGATGAGTTTAGATTTTGTTCTAGGTCTGGGTTTTGTGTATTTACCTTTGTGTGTCCATGGTACCCACGGCATAGGAGAAAATCCTTGTGTTGGGCTATGAGCGGCGAAAGCGATTTTTTACTACGACTATATTAGGAAACTTTGCTATAATTTCCAGGTTTTCTATAAGAGTCATATAAAATAAAAAAGTAGCTTAGGTTCCACCTGCGTACATCATTTCATTGTTCGATGCATATCATATTTCATATTTGCGTCATTTTTCTGTGAAAATTTCTATGTAGTCAATGCCGGCAAAGTATTACTACTTTTGAAAAGTCACGTTCTACGTATGATTAGGCACAGATGCGTTGAAGATTATTATTATTAATATCTCTAAAGATAAAATTAATATTAAAATTATCCAGTGAAGTCCAGTGAAGGTACATGACAATAAAATTTTCAGAAAAACTGAAATAGGTAGGCAGATGAAAGAACATAGGCAAAACTATAAGCATAAATACGTCTTAACTAAAAATTAGCGTACAAAACACATCTTCATGGAATTTAAATGGAATTGTCGATCTTAACTAAGATTTCCCATAAGAAAAAGTCGCGGGCACTCTTTCAAGCGGTCATTACGCAAAATGGCAATGCATTTTGCGCTTCGCCGCACAACCTGTTCGCTCACTTCATGTATCATGCCCGAACAATATGGCTTGTCACGACAGCCGGCGAAAACCGATCGCCGCGGCTCTACATCTTGAAACTGAAGCAGTTTCACGCGTTAATCTCGACTTTACGTACCTTTAGTACGAGTTTTTACGTTTCATCAAAACAATCGCTGCTTACGTCTAGTACGCAGTTACGTGAAGTATTTTACGATTGCGTCTCAGTTTTCGGCTGTAACTTTACGATTTTCGACTTGACAAAAACGTAAACAGCGATTGTTTTGAGGACACGTAAAAACTCGTACTAAGTGCAGTGTCCGCTTAAGATAAAATTGCTATATAAAACCTGGTGAAATATGTGCGCTTGCTCGGTAGGCGTGGGTCAGATGTCCACGTATAGCAAAAACAGTTCTTATTTTTATGTATGATACGGTGTATGGGTATTTCGTGGGTCGTTCACCTCAGCTTAACGTCGCGACTGTGGCCGATTTTTTGTGGCTTTATTTTTTACTTACGTCAACTGTTGACAATCCGAACGCCACATGTTTGTACCGGTCATTAGGATTAAATTTTACAGTCGACTTGAACTTGTGTTTAATTATTAATTCCGCTAGCTGTCTGAGTGCAAAATAATGTATTAACGAGTTCATATTGTACCTACCTATCGTATACTGTAAGAAATGTTATATCAAAATAAAGATAACAGTTAAATTTTAAGCAAAAGATGACTTCTGTTTTACCATGAACAAGTAGGTACAATATGAACCTAGCTATTTACATTAATATAAACAATATTACATATAAACAATACACATATAAACAATATTTCGCACTTAGACAGGTAACAGAATTATTATATAAATAGTAATAAATAGGTAATTAGGTAAATGGTAAAGCCAAATCTGTAAGGTCTGCAACTAAAATACGACTAAGTATCGACAAACACGAGATAATCTCGTAACATTTGGTGATACACTAATTTAAAGAAAAAAACGAATACTAAACAATTGAACAATTTAAAAATATAAACGACAAAATAATGGGACGACAAGCGGCCCCTTGTAATCACTATAAACGAATACGATTACAGAAATGATATCTTCCATAACCCAAACGTCATTTGAATTAAACCCAATTTAGGATCGATTATATGGCTCTATAATCAGAGAAAATAGAAAAAAGGAAACAAGTGTATGCAACAGACGTATACTTTCCTTAAACGTCACTTTATTATCCAACGTTTATCCATTTCGTGGCATTAGGAAAGAATGTCTTGCTTATAATTGGGTGTTTCACCAAATTACCCCCGACGCGCCGGCGCGACCAAACGACAATTTAATTTTCCAAGGAAACGATAATGATACGGCAACCCCATCGGTTACACGGCATAATCGAGTGACAAACGTTTTTAAAAGGCGACAATCAAGGAGCACGGAACGGGGCTCGGTGACACCGGCGGTTTAACTTTGATTTTATTTGGCGGAGACGACTAAACGATATATTGCTGCAATTTTTTTTAGAGCTGTGACCGGGTTTTTCTTGGGGGAATAAACTCTCAAATTCTATTTTTAGTGGTCATTTTAGTTGTTTTACAAAGATATCTTACTTCTAGACGCACGGACACTGGTTTACCTGACCGTCTGGCGTCAGTCGACATAGATTTTATTCTACTTATTATAAAAATAAAATATTTTATACTTTCTTACTACTTTTATACTAAATAAGTTTTAAATATCATTTAATACTAATAAATTAACAATAACGTTTAGTACGTTATTGTCTATTTACTGGTATACGATGTAGTGGCTTTTGTATCGTTTTTAAAATTAAACTCAAGATATAAATCTTGAAATGTTTTTCTGCATTATTCAAACGTAATACACTCGTAAAGAACGTGATGTTGAATTTTCAACAAAGAGTTTGTTTATAAACGAATCAAAACAATTCAAACAGTTTTTAGAGTGGCCAAATTAAGTTAAATTTAACTTTGACAACGCGAGCCGGCCCCAAATACTTACCAAATGAATAGTAATTTAGTTTTCGGATTAAATCGTTTCAAACACGCGACACAAACCACTTTTCTATTCCGACTCGACTCGAAACCGTCATTTTACACAATTTTACCCAATTGCTCTCCGTTCTCAGAATTAATTTGATATTAGCCTTTGAAAACGCAAGGTGTGGTTTCGTGTGTACCCAATACTTAGTTTGAAGAACCATTCACAACCCGTCTTTTGCTTAGCGATAGACTCGATAATCTTTTACGATTAGACGGATATGTTTAAATTAATTCCGTCGAATCGAACTTTGATCATTATTTACGACCTATCATTTGCGAGCCGAGATGGCTAAACACTAAATGCATTAGCTGACTTAATTTCCTCTCCTTTACATTTTTATTTATATTCAGATCAATTATGCAAATTATATTTACTACATCAACGTTTCTGAATCAATCTCATATATGTACATACATTACTATGTATTAGTAATATAAGGATTGCGCACATGGATGGTTGATCATTATATCTCGCTTAAATTCTGTAAGCTAATAGTTTTTTTTCTATTGTTACAGGAGTCGCAATCAACTAGCGCTGAAAGATGGAGTGGTCGTGGTCCGGAGCACAGCTTGGCTTTGCAGCAAATACTCAAGCTACAAGAAGCCAGAGCTCTGCACAAAACGTCTCTTCTCCCAATTTACAAAAAGAACGGTCTACCTTCACCGCATGAACAAAACCATGACTATGAACAAGAAAGAATAGATAAGAAAATGGAAAACTACACGGATATTAGAGCTCTAGAACAACTTAAGCTTGAAGCTGAATTTCGCAGGCTTATGGAAAAATCTGGGAAAGATGTGCGCAACGACGAATCTTTAAGATACTTTCAACATATGATGGAAGCAAAACACAATTTCGATTATCTCAAGAGCATTCAAGAAAAGGAGGCAAGAACTAAGGCTTATGAAGAAATGAACGTTAAAAAAGAAGCAATGTCACCAGAAAACAATCGATATTCGCCCGAGCACCTACAGTCACCCCACAGGACATCATCTGCGGAGGCTTCTCCCAACCACAGTGTCCGCCTATCTACCTCATCCAGTCCTCTTTCCGCTACTAGTCCGATCAATTCTTCTCCGTTAAGCAATCTTCAAAACATGCAACCATTTGATTTTCGGAAACACAAAATCAACGAAACATCCAAAGAAGAAAGTCGTAAACAAAATTATAATTTCAATCCATCAGAAAAGGCAACCATGGATCTTATGCGAAGCCAATTCTTGAACTTTCAATTGCCAACAAGTATGCCAATTCCACCTATATCTTCCATACCGTCTTCTTTTAACCCTTCTGCAGCAATGGTCGCTGCCCTCAGTCAAAACCCTATGGGCCTAGCATCTCTGCAAGCGCTTTTACCCAAAATGTCATCCAAACCAGTAGAAGCTAGTGATTATAAATCTGTTAATGGAATGGAAAGAACTCGTTCTGACGACTTAAATAGAGATGAAGAAAATGTTCTGAACCTAAGCAAAGACGCTTATATGGAAGCTGCCCAAAAAACGAGGGAGATGATGATAGGTAAATGTATAAGCCCACCAAAAAGACAATGGGGAGCATCTCAAATGCCATTAAACTTAGGAACACATTTCATAAATCCAGCTACAGGCAAGAAAAGAGTTCAATGTAATGTATGCTTGAAGACATTTTGTGATAAAGGCGCTTTAAAGATCCATTTCTCAGCCGTGCATCTACGTGAAATGCACAAATGTACTGTTGAAGGCTGCAGTATGATGTTTAGTTCGAGAAGATCAAGAAACAGGCATAGTGCAAATCCTAATCCAAAATTACATTCACCACACTTAAGAAGAAAAATTTCTCCACACGATGGCAGGAGTGCTCAAATCCACCCTGTTTTAATCTCACCACATGGAGCGGGCTTAAATATGCCTCCTGTAATCAGTCCAATGCACCCATTTGGGCCATACCCTCTTCTTAACGCGGGACCAAATATGAGACAGTTTCCGTCTAACGTACCTCTGGATTATAAGAATAATATGAATGCGAACTTTTCATCATCACCATTAGATCAATCACAGATGTTACGACGAGAGTCTAGTTCCGTAGAAAATAAAGACCAAGATGGTCAAGGTGAATCTGATGAAGACGATGGCATAGTAGTGGTTGCAGGCGACGACGATGATGACGAAAATGAACACATAGATACAAGTGATTATTACTCTAACTTAAACAAATCTTCAGGATCTGTAGATGGTTCAGACACTGATTGTGATCAGAGAAGTGTTAGCGATAATAATGAAAATATTGATCATAGAAAAGAAGACACCACCAGTCCTGAAGTGATGAAAAGAAAAAGGAAAAATCTTAATCCTACGAGACTACAGAATCCCTATAATTCTGCCTTAGACGAGTCAGAAAATAGAAATGAAAATAATGATGATGAAAGAATATTAGATTTAAAAAGAATAAAATGCGAAGATAGCGAAAATAAAAACAGTAACAATTCTCAAGAATCAGTTGAAAATATTAAAATTAAGCAGGAAGTACCACCGATTAAGGAAGAATCAAATGAAGTAGAATATAATGTCCAAGATTTGCGGGTGAAAGAGGAACCTACAGAAAAAACAGATTCGTGTAAGCCAAGTGACACGTTCCAGACAAATAATGACCAATACTCATCTGAGAATGCATTAAAACGTCTAGAGAGTTTGTCAAAAGGAGATTTTCCTAGCATTAGTAAAAAGATCGAATCGCTCAACACAGTTGGTCCTTACAATCTATCTATGCATGATACTATAGATTTTTCTGACAGGTCACCTGCTTCATCGGTTTCAAGCTATGACTATCCATCAGATGATGCTCAAAGTCACATATATGGTCATTTCGACAACGGTTTCTTCGTGGTTACTTCAGACGTTCCTATAGATCATGAGAATCCTCTCAAATGTACAGTATGTGAGAAAATATTCCAGAATATGTATATTCTAAAAACACATTATCAAAACGCGCATTTAAAATTAATGTACAAATGTAACCATGAAGGATGCAGAGGTGCTTTCCAGACTAGACGGAGCAGGGACCGTCATTCTGCTAATATCAACTTACACAAAAAACTCATATCCTCTGAGGAAACTAGAATATCCAAAGACTCTTCGGTGGGCATTTTGGAGAAAATTCGTGAACAAATAAATCTGATGATTAAATATAATGATGAGGAACGTGCAGTTCCTTACATAGAATCGCATAAGTATTATCGGGCTGTTGAGACGGACAAATTGAAGAACCAATTAGGTCAAATGCCTTTCGCGCCCTACCCTCCTCTACAATTGCCCGAGACCTATTTAAACGGTCGGGATATGTTCAACCAGCATCCATTCCTCTTTGCCCCTTTCAGTATGCTGCCTAACTTCCCTCCTCTACCTTTCGGTTTCTTGCCTCCAGGCTTGAATGCATTCGGGTGCAATCAGAGTTACTCTCCTCCGAGCAAACTCAACTACTGCATCGAAGATGAAGCGCCACGACCGAATAAGGATGGATACTATCCATGTCGGGGTTGCAGAGAATGTTTCAAGGACTTATCTAATCTAAAGACGCATTGTGAAACAGTTCACGCTCATTCATTGCATCGCTGTACCGTCAGTGGGTGTAATGCGGCGTTCTTCTCCAGAACAAAGAGAAATATCCACAACGAAGCTCATATCAGTCGAAGGAATGGACGACTTCATATGAACCCGTCGTGACCTCGTTAAGAGACAGTGCTTAAGAAATTGTTGCATACAATCTCCCCAGTGCATTTGTGATGACTTAGTATTACCAAATAGTGTAAATTAGCGTAAGGTTGTACACGCCAGTACCTTATAAAATTCTCAATGTAGATAATTATTTGGTTTGTACTTTTGTCTGCTTTAAACTAGAATAGTTTCCTGTATTTACTCAACTGTAACTTAAATAATTGTAAATAAACTACTGTATTTCAATCGAACATTTCATTTACTTAGTATTAAAATACTCTTTGAATTCATGTAAAAATTCTACATTCCATAGTAATATTGTGCAATAAATTGTATATAATAGAACATAATGTACAAAGTCGCAGCTGAATTGTTTATAGTATAGATAGTTTAAGGATTTTAAGTCATAAATAAGTGAATTGTATCTAATATTATAATAGCAGCATCCGTTACGTGATAGAGTAGCTAAAATGTTTCATAAATTATTTATGATATTATTGTGAATAAAAGTTAAATCATATCTATCGCTATTTTGGTGCTAACCGACAAAATTATCGTTTCGAAATAAGAAATAATATAAAGCTGACTACACACCATGTAATATTAATTGTCAATCAAAAACGATTCTATTTGTTTTTTTGATCTGGTATCTACTTTTATTCGTGCGAAATATTCCGTGCAGAATTATTGTCTGATAGAAATATTGCTTCGTGTGTAATCAGCTTTAGTGTCATACTCAAAACTGCTATTTAAAATACGTAATTTTAAGTACTGTAAGTGATGTGTGAGATTTGTTACATAATAATTTAAATGTTAATGTTAGAACCAAAAAGTATTAAATATATATGAGATGGTGAATATGTGTGTACATCCTAAAGAAGCATGTCACTCTTCCTTTTGCCAAACAATACTAAGTATGTAATAAATCGTTCAAAAAATTTCGTATTTTCTTCTTTTATTTTTATTTTCGTAGTCAATCCCCTTTGTTTAAGTACTACAGATCATGTATTTTTAAAATACCTCCAATACACTTTTATATAAATTAGTAGGTACACTTACACACATAATCAAATTAACAATTTTTTCTTTTTTTTTCTAAGTATTTTTACCTATATTTTATTTATTCAGTAAACTGACCAAACTATTCACATTACACATAAATCAAAACTTATATAACCTAAAGTCTTAACGCAAAATTTCGAGGAAACCTTGATTATAGAATAAAATCTAGATACCAAGTTTAAGACATTTAATTATAATTTCAGTTTCTAGATTCTAAATAATCTAATTACCTAAAAGAACTTTCTGAAGAAAATAAATGTTACTTTTTTATGTATAACTTTAATTAAAATAAACTAGATTTTAAAATTACTTTTCCAAACATAAATTGAAAAATAAATTATTCATTTAGTTACTGCGAACAAATTAAATTGTGTATCGTTCACCGTGCAATTACTTGCAGAGGATATCCCCATTAAAATACTTACAACTTATATTATAAGTATACATTCCACTGCGTGATATGCTTAGTTGCGTAACACTATTCCTTACAATAGGAAGTAATGGAAAACTGCACAACATACGGTCGGTACTGTTCATAAATATTGCATTTAAGGGAGTCCTTAAACTCATTAAGACATACTCTGAATATGATTCCTATATAATATTTCCACATTGATATCGAGAAAAACAGTAACATACCTGAAATTTAGACATTCTTACTCGTTTTCTATGATAGATCAAATTTTATCGATACAAA
The DNA here is from genome assembly GCA_018249915.1 of Cecropterus dorantes dorantes. NCBI lineage: Eukaryota > Metazoa > Arthropoda > Insecta > Lepidoptera > Hesperiidae > Cecropterus > Cecropterus dorantes. Next base: position 4,242 of record DWLI01001567.1, on the reverse strand, counting down.
TTGTAAAGAATAAGACAGCATGATATCACTCTGACTCCTATATTTTAAGTGTTCATTTACACTATAGACATCTCTCACAAATCCCAAAGAGGACGGGAGCTGATAGTAAGTAGTTACCTACTACCTCAATGACATTAAGTTATTGCTGTTAAACACAAACAAATTACTAGAATTTTCAAACCAGGATACCGCTTTTATGTGGCAGTAAGACCAATAATCCTTTAAGTTATTTCTTGACTTGACACATCGATCATTACAAAGGCTAGACAATTTTATGCTGACAAGGTCGAAACGTACTTACACAGATATGATAACATCTACGTGTAGCCGGCTTCATGTGTACGATTCGGCGCCGAAGAATTTGAAGATTCCCTAAACGCTACGCCTCCCACGTGTCACGCTGTCGAGTGCCGCGTGACATTTCGCGTCGCACCGTCACGCGACAGCGCGCTGTCACGGCGTGTGACATCGCGTGCGGCGCCCGTTAATATTTGAACGTTCGATTATTCGACGACATTATAGCGGGAAGCCCGTATAAATTGATTTTGTTGTGGGTCTTCGTAAAGTCCGTCGTTGAAACCGTCACTAGGATATTAATTATTTATCGAGAGGGGAGTTTTTATTTTACAGTCGCGATCTAATATAACTCTATGCTTCTATTGGCTGGTTTCTGAATTATAGTTTGATTCCTTTGGAATTGATACGGGCTGGAAATTTGATGACGAAAAATTAGGACTTTTGGATTATTGGGACTAGGGTCGTTCGTTTTCTGAAAATTTGCTTTGTAACGTATGAAATTAAGTACTTGCATTAAGATTTATAGTGACAGTCAGTGATAGACTCCCTTCCCAGATGCGCAAAATTGAAATGCAATAATTTTATAGGCACTTACAATAAACATTATCATATAAATCATGCTTAACATTATTTTGAATTTAAGTAAGTATTTACCTACCACCCGGCAGCAGAAGTCAAGTAGAGTACTGGAGTGCGCTCTGCGTCTTCCGAATGTCGAGAAAATAAAATGTTGCATAAATTATGTAAGTACTTGGTCTATTTTTCGTGTTTACGCTAAAACTTAATTTACGCTAAAAATTTACGCTAATTTACGTAATTTACGCTAAAACTAAAACAAAAATCCAACTCAAATGTCAAAAAAATCTTCCTTTATCAAAATTTAATCACTTAAAAATTACACAACACACAATGTAAGAATTGTAAAAGTACCCTAATTTACTCGACGAAAGCACTGAAATGACTACCAGAATATTACTAGGTGAGTACAATTTGTAATAATTACCTATTGTGAATGAATCCAGAATAAACACAGGTTAGATGCGACGGTAGCCAAAACAATACGCACTGCGAACGTCATCAGCACGCCGTTCTCATTTACATAATCAACTCTCATCAAATACATTTGCATTGGAAACGCACGAATTAGACCTAAAGGCTAGTCTGCACGTGCATGAATTTATATTGTATTTTTTTACTTTGTTAATAGAACAAAATCATGACGCATTTTTTCAATAAACTACTAAACTAAAATTAAATATCGAAGTAACAAATTTAAGGCAAATCTAGAAAGCAGCCTTAAACACATTATATGTAAGGCATGTTACCTTTTTACGTTTTCATAGGAAAAGGAATACTGTGGCATAAAGAAGTTTGTTGTGCAACTTACTGTTGCAGAAATTTGTTTTGACATACATGCATACATACGAAACATGATTACAAAAAAAAAGACAAACCCACTGAGTTTCCTGCCGGACCTTCTCAGGAGGATGTGTTTGCATTACTAAAAAAAATATTACACGAGTACTGTCGTTATAAGTAGCATGGTGGACCTATACAAAACAAAGACATTTCATTTCATGTCATGTACATACAATACCTATCTAGATTGTAAGTTCCGTAAAAAACTAAGTATCTACCTATGTAGATAATACACATTTATGCTTCTTTTATTACACATCACATTACACAACATAAAAATGGAAATATCATAAAATGTCAAATATAAATCATCTATAGGTACAAATACAGTTCTTATATTTTTAATAAAAAAATGAATATATACACCCGTAGTTGGGCTCTCGAAGATACGCTATGGTCATGATAAATAAGTACAATATTTAGGAACCAGACGACAAAATTGTCTAGTAGACTATTAAAGAAAGTAATAAAAATAATAGTCACCGACAACTATGTCTAAAATTCATCTCTATAAGTATCTACAGTCAATAACTAGTACAAGTTGGCTGACTAAGTACTAAATACTTACATAAAATCTTTAATTTATAAGTAAAATACCTGCCACTTACATTTAAATTAATTTAAAACAAAATCCAAATAAATGAAAGCTTCACTTAAATTAAAATCAAGGGAAAGACAATGAAACTTGAAATAAATTACGTAATCATCTATCCATCGCCTTATAACTGTCTACCACGACAGAACCAACGAGCATAATCTTTATGATCTTTATTTCTTTGCATTACGGTTCATTATAAATACGTTATAGGAAGTGTGGTTGGCGCATTCAAAATAAGAACCCGAACGTCCCGCTTGTCAGCAGTTTGTTTTGAAGAGAACACTTCTAATTCGCAAAAAGAACGACCGTTCTATGTTTAAAAGTAGCGTCACGCGAGCTCTACGGATGCGTTTACAATTGACATTTTATACTAGAAGCTTATTATTGAGATAGCATTATTATTATAATCTCAAGGTTTTTAAAGAGTGGTAATGATAATAATTTACTATATATTATTTAATTATTGCATTAAAAATTCAGTTAATTTTACTCAATTTTATTAGGTACTTGATTAAAGTTCTTGAACATAAATATTTAAATCTAACTAAATGATAGTAATATACATTCGACACGTTTACCCCTTAATAACCAAATTTCTAGTTAGTACCTATACTTAGATATACCCGTCCAGAGAAAAACTACCTACTGAAGCAATGAAGAACTAGGTAGAAGGTAAATTAACAATAATAAATTATTTTGTGCATTATTTTATTTTAATATCGTTTTACTCGTAGCCGTAATAATATGTCCATATGATAATTTTACGTCCCGTCTGAACGCATCCTTATGGGCTCCGAATTTGAATATGAAAAGTTTGAAATGGGGCTTTCTAGAACGTTTTATTTTTTTGTTTCTGTTCCGCTAATGAGAACGTGGCTTCTTAGGGAGCCGTTATTACGCGGTATAGGCAATTTGCTTCAACGTATAAATACGTATACTCATATAAGCCTATATCATTACAAATGGCTGCGACTGACTTAGGCGGGCTTAAGGTTTTACTAATTAGTTTGATAAGTTTATTTTACCGTAACTTTGTAGACTTTGTAGTCTTCCAAACGTTAATAGGTAAGGCACTTACATGAATAATAAATCTTGCTACTGAGCCAAAATTCTAAATATGTAATAAACTCCGGTTATTATTCTATTTGACCTTTAATATTATAAAATATTTATCACTTTTCATATTTCTAAGTTTATTTATAAATCTGCACATTTTTTCAAGTCCACTGTTAAATTTTAAAGACATTTATTAAATGCAAAATCTTTTGTTCAGAATTTACAGAATCAATTTGCATGAGCGATACTTAACTTAAGGTTGTAGTAAAATAAAATAAAATAGTGTCTTGTACTAGTATACAATTAAAAAATATATATTATACAACAAGACACTACTTCAAGAACTTCCCATTGCATAATCAGTTTTAAAGTGGACCTAAGAAAATTCCTAAGTAAATTTTAAATAAAAAATATCTATTTGCACGTAGTGGTGTGTTGTTATGCTCTAGACCTCCCCCAGTTTTAAAAAGAAAAGTGCCTAGCGGTGGATATAAAAAATTGCAGAAACAGTGTCAATTTTTTAAGTCAACAAAAAAGCACTGCGGAGATTTATTTACCTAATTAGCAAAATTTGCAGGCCGCGCTCTACCTACTTTACTGAGAAATGAACTTAGGTGTCTATATCTACATAATATAATATTTATGTGCTTATAATATGTACCTAGGGATATTACAAGCAAGATAGGTATCTGCTATAATTTGACTGTTACTATCTATACTAATATTATAAAGCAGTAGAGTTTGTTTGGTTGAACAGGCTAATCTCAGGAACTACTAGTTCGAATTGAATAATTATTTTTGCTTTGAATAGTAAATTTATCGAGGTAGGCTATAGGCTATATAATATCATGCTGTGTGTTTTTTATGTAGTA
>DWLI01001566.1:0-15147 GCA_018249915.1 Cecropterus dorantes dorantes | reverse complement strand
GAAATAATGTTAAATATAAAAAGTGGCATCCAGATTGCTGTCCCTAGGATGAGTGCCCAGAATGCTGGCAACATTACTTGGATTCCCAATAATTCAGCCGTATAAGTGTTGCTATCCTGGACAGTAAATGGAATTGTTGTAAAACAATTACCTACAGTAGTTTATTAGTACTGCAAGGTGTACTAATACTAGTCTCTACCTTGCCACTCTTCCCAAACGTTAACATTTTAGAACACTTTGTAGTGAGATTCCGGAGGCATTTCTGCCACCCATTTCTGCCTCAATACAAGTGCTGTGGCTGCTTTATTTTGGTTTTAAGGGTTTGATAATTTCCCGAGGCCTTTCTACTTAGCTTTCAGGAGTACGCATCTGTAGCCAACCTCAAGACTTAAGACTGTAAACTTATGCGGAATTGATAACAGATGGTCATGGGCGGCAGTGGCCACTTACCATTGGGAAGACTGCGCCACTTTATATAAAAAAAAACTGTATGAGAATTCCGTCATAAAGAACATCTTTACCCAGTTCTGCAATAGAATTTAACTTAAAATTTAATCACTCACTATAAATTAACAAAAAAAAGTTTAATTTCTATAGCCCAAGTTATGTTTAAGTAATCCATGATACGGTTTATCGTCGTTAAATAAACTAAGTTGGATAAAGCCAGATCGGAAACCCGCTAATTTGGTCTGTCAGAAACATTCAGTAGGGAAACTAAGTGGCCTTTCTCACGGAATCTAAATTAGCTTTAATGCCTATTCACACTTACCATAACCACAGCACACGGGCGCGACAAAATATCCACAAGCAAATACTTGTAGAACTGTAACAATCGTAGGTGATACCGAGTAGCGGGTACATAGAATAGTCCATGTTCCATGTCCTTGTGGTAATGTCCATTACTCGCTTTGTACCGATGATGATAGTTTGATTTTTTTATAATAACTCATAAAGTAATAATACACAGGGAAAAGGAGCGAATACTATCATTTTTTTCCACTCAAGCATCACTTTAGGAAATGACAACAGTGTTGCTTATCGCAAATATCCTAAAAGTACTTTATTAAAAAAATATTTAGTAAGGGACCATATCGTACACGACGCGACTCGATGCGATGCTTCAAGTTTGTATCACTCGAAAATTTGCAAATAATAAACAGATTCGAGTGGATTTTTTTAGAATTATTAAAATTGAATTATTCGAAATTTTGCGAATGATTCGAAATTATCAAATTGTTCGTATTTTTTTAATTGTTCGGAAACTTTGGAATAATTCGCAATATTCCTTTTTTTTTGGAATTTTTGTTTAGAATCGAATTTTAAAATTTGGTTGGAAATTAATATTTCGTAAGTTGGAATTGTAAGCACACCCCTACTATTTATCATTGCCGGTGCAAATTCTAGTTGCGTTTTGGTTACAAAGTGGTCAATATGGTCCGGACTATTTATTTCATGTTAATATGGTCTACGTTAAAACTATGCATTTTGATACAAATTTACAACCGCCTAACCAGTTGTATTTATTGTCCTATTATTTAGTGTACTTGTACTTATGGTACGTGGGAATAGGCACTTAATGTCTGATACTTAAAGCTTACGCAAAATTTGCGCTCAAGTATATTTTCTTTTTTTTTATGAAATTGAAGTAGCAAACGAGCGTGCTGTCCACCTGATGGTAAGTGGTCACTGCCGCCCATGGACATCTTTAATCAACTCCAAAGCACACATTCCGCCTGAAGCCAATCACAGTTGCGATGCCATTTCAGAGGACTAAGAAGATCGAGGTATTAACTCAGTCGTAACCACAAACTTCCACTGAAACGTCAGAACTGCTTCCCACTAGAAAGCAGTACCTTCCCGGTCAAATTATTCTCACCTCACAAATAATGTTACATAATCACTGCTACCTTGCAAAACCTTTAATAAATGAAATATGAAAATTTAGACTCATTTTGTACTATTACCTAGCAAACTAGCTGATACAAAACATTCGCCATGCATTGTGGACATTTACAACTAGAGGGGTCACCAATGCATCGCTATTGTCGACTTAGGAATGCATCACCCCTTATAGAAGACGGTGTTATGAATTTCGGTTTCAACGTATGATTTTTCTATGCATTTGTTTATTAGTTTTCTTTTCATCCATCAATCTTCTAAGGTCCACTGGTGGATATTAGCGACCCCTAATGAAGAAGTTGTCCATAGTCACCACTGGGGACTGCAGTAAGGTTCGTTTATATCTTCTTTTTTTATCTGATTGAAATAGCAAACGAGCATGCAGTCCACCTGATGGTAAATGGTTACTGCCGCCCGTCGCCATCTGGAAGCAACTTTAGAACAGGGGTTCTATCTGAAGTCGATCACAGCTACGTTGCTACTCATGAGGACTAAGATGGTCGCCTCATATATAAGCGAGCCGGCAACCACACCCTTCCACCGAAACGCAATAACTGCTTTATGCTAGAAATAAGTGTGGCAGTGGTACCTTCCCGGTCGAACTACACTGATTCTACCACCTGGAGAATATCTACATAAATTGATAAGACACGTGTCAGACAGGTATCGTGGCAAAGAAAAGAATATATTTCTATAATTATTATATTTTCGTGTATTAAACTATAGAAATACTAAATTAAACACACGAAAGTAAATAATATATTTTATTCCAAAAAAACACAAAATTTGTTAAGCATAATAGGAAAACATTCAACAATATTTTTTTTTCAAGAATTAGAAAAATCTATAATCTAATAAAATTATTACAAAATTCTTTTCATACCTATGTATCATTTTTGGGTTGTAAATTGAAAAATAATTATTAATATAATTTGGTTCTTTTAATATTTTAATCTAAAATAATGGATTTTGTGTTTATCATTCATACACTTTTATATAACATTAAATTAAATGCACCAAAAATCATTATTTTAATTTCTAAAATTACTGTTGCAATATTGTTAACCATAAATATTGTTTATTGATTCATAATGTATATCGATCAGGAAAGCGACTTGTCGTATCTCGAAAAAATACGAATTTATGTTATATACATAAAATCAATTTCGTTAATCTTGCATGGTTTCTTAAACTAAATATAACATAAGATAGTAGCAGACCTTCGAGATTAACTAATGTTTTTTTTTTTAATATTTCATAGCTCTTGCGTAAAGTTGCATTTTTCAAGATACGACAAGTTCGCTTTCCTGCGTCGATATATTTTTATTAATTTATACATATTTATTTTCTTTACAGATAATATCGATCTCTAAACAATACCTATAAAGTACGCAGACCACCCCGTTCCACCATTGTTCCTTGTGGTAACGAATGAAATTCTGATAAAATTGTCGGTACTAATATAGTCTGCGGGACTTTCATCGCAGTATTGACCAAGCGAATTACCATTTCTATCTTGTAACTCAACATAGTTTTTATCACAAGCTATTCCTAAATCAAAAACGGTAAAACGTAACATTACTCGCGTACCAATAGGCGTTTCAATGTTCCAATCGCAAGTACCTTCTTTACGATAAATTTGTGGGTATAAAGGACTGGTGACTTTACCAAATTCATTGTTGATTGTCCCTCCACAACCTCGACCGCGGTCAGTTGTAACATAATACACATCATATGAAATCATATTATAGCCGTTTGCACGATTATGAATTAGTAAATAACGACCCGTTGAAAATACGGGTGTATCTGTGAAACTTTGTTGTACAGTTAACAATAAATAGGAATCTGTCGTGTTGCCATCATATATTTTTAGGAAAAGCTCAGTTTCATAAAATTGCGGCGACACACTTATAAAGTAAGCCGATATGGTATGGTTTATGGGAGCTGTAATAAGAGTGTAGCAGTCATTTTGTGAATTTTCCATATAATTATCAAAGGAAGACTGTATCCTACCATGTGTTCCTGTATAGTTTCTGCCACAAAATCCCAAATATTTCACCTCTAATTCGACCCCTCTGTGGTTGTGTGTAACAGTTTCTGGTGATGTCAGTAAACTTATACTTATCCTTCCTTGAACATAAAAATCTACAGATTTTAGGAGACCACACAACTCAAATTGAGTTGGAAAATTAAGTGTATCTTCATAGAAGTTCGGATGAGAAAAGAATTCGTCCTTATATTCACTCATAATTAAATTCTGTCCAAGAGACATGTTATGTGGTTTGGAATGACTCAGTATGACAAGTTTATCTTTATAACATTTGTCATTAGTTTTAGGTTCAATGTCTAAATTATGAATTGTAACTTGCACTGTATTATATGGTTCCTGACTTGTGTCCAAGTCATAAGTACAATGTAGTCCGCGTGGAAGTGATTCACTTTCATATCCTGGAGAAGTCCATCGCTGTACCGAATGAGTCACATTAATCGTGGATGGCGTACATACAGATCTTTTTACTGTTAACACTGCTTGAAAACCTGAACTATTTATTTCACCATCAGTTGAAAGTCTTATACTAAGTAGGTTACGAGATGAAATTAACTGAGGTGGTATAGTGTGCCCACAATATCTCCCAATAATCACACTGTCTGGGTTAACTCCATCTCTTAGTTCAAGAACGTCGCAGTCGCATTTACTGAAACCTAAAGCTGTTTGATTGACATTTTCACACGGTGATACATGAAAAGATTTAAATTCAACAAGTATAACATAATCGATAGGAGCTATAATATCCCAATGACAGTCCAAATAATTTTCATAAACTACATTTCCACCTATGAGAGGAGATTTTAAAGTTTGCCTGGTATCTGATGCTAAATTAATACGGCCTCCACAGCCGACTGATTCTGAATAACTGAAGAATACTTCAACTTTAAAACCTTCATAGCTTATACTACTATCACTTACAAACTGCAATACTGCTGTGTTGTCATTACTCCTGATAGGTTTGGTTAAGTTGAGAGTCCCGCAAAATAATGCTAGTCGTTTGTTCACATCTATTTCTTTACCATCGAATACTCCTATATAGTCATTATAGCACTCCGTACCATATTCCAACGATATATATAAAAATTTAAATACAACTACTTTATTTACAGGAGCTTCTATAACCCATGTACAATTCATATTACTATCATACTCGTTTATAGTATTCGATGTTATCATAGTTGAATTCTTCACGATTCCACCACATATATAAGCAGAATACGATAATTTAAAACCTTTCTTTTGAGTGTAAGGATCTGATTTTAAATTTATTTTAATATCGTATAAACTATGAATTGGTTTTGGCATTTCCTTACCGCAATATGTTTCCAGTAAAAATTCACTATTTTCGCCACTAGTTATGGTTACATTATCAAACCTACAATCCGGATAAGTTCCTTCAAACTCAAAATCCTGGAATACCAAAGATATTTTATTTCCGGACCCCGATATTTCATAAACGCAATCCAAATATGGGGAATATTCATAAGGATAACCTGGACTGTAAATAAATTGTTCTTGTTCCGTGGCAATGAACTTTCCTCCGCATAAGGGTTCCCATTGGGCACTAAAACCATCTAATTGTATAGAATCGTCTGTACGCAGTGTAACTTTCATTTTGTTAGCGGTGGAATTTAATGCATTTATTATGCGACGACCACAAATTCTAGCCATTTCCGTATACGCATCATCTTTCCAATCATAGACAATTAAAACGTCCTTAGTACAGTTTGCAGTATCTTCTATAGCAAAGCGATTCAGGAATTGCAAAGATATTCTATTTCCTAAGTCGGCTTTAATTTCCCATGTACATTCTATGTTATCAGGATATCCTTTAGGGTAATTAGGTGAAACAAAATAGTGATCCGACGTCAGAACACCGCCGCATTGGTCAGTCACAGTCCTAGCAAAAACTTTTAAGTTTGTAAAGTTTTTAGATTTAGAATGGTACTGAACATGAGTGTACATAAATGAAGTACTGAATGGATTGTCAGGCATTCGGTCCCTACAATAATCTCCTGCTATATGATCTAATTGATCAAAACCACCAGGGCCAATTTGTAAATATTCATCAACGCAATTTAAAATGAAAGAACCTTCCAATTTAACCTCTAATCGGATGCCAGGTGGTACTACAAGGATCCAGCCGCAGTCTAATGTATTAGTATAATTAACTGGAATATTAAAGATATTATTTGTATCTTGTCCTATATGTACAATACCTCCACAAGGTTGTCGATACCATTCTAATTGGAAATTAAGTAAATAATTATGTTTTTGTATTGCTTTTATAAATATGGAAGTCGTAGGCAATCTGTAGGAAACATTAGTGTTATTACCACACATTCTCCTAGAAAATAATTCTTCATATTCGTCAGCATTTGCCTTAATAATCAAAACGGAATCGCTGTACCTGCATAAAGCCGATGTAGACGTTGAAGTAATATTTATGTTTAGGTAGATAGTTTTATATTGAACTGAGCCATTCAAAGCGATTGCGTTATCTGCATTATTATATTCCCACTCGCATGTATAAGACCTATCAAGATTAGGAGATTGCAATTGTCCAGTTAATCCATCTAATTCACCACCACATAATGCATCTTCATTTGAACTAAACTTGGCCTTAAAGCGATGAAGCAGTCCATTTGGTCTCACGAATAAGTACAATGACATTTTATTTCCTGTTGACTCAATTATTTGTGTTGATCGAGATGTTTCTTTACTAGATAAGTGTTGTATAAGTGTTCGGAAGCTATCGTCGTCATAAAAACCTACGTTTTGGCTGTTTAGGTCAGCATCTATAAGCTCCAACCGAATTCTGCGTTTTTTATTTGGCACTTTGATAATCCATTGACAATATCTTAATGTACTTTTACGAGGGTAACCTGGAGTTGTTAAAAAACCTTCAGGTGTTGTTATGGTTCCACCACATGACGGTCTCGAAGAGTTGAATGTAAGTTTAAAACCTCTATGTCCAGAAATTTGAATAAATCTACTAGGTTTATTAATATGTAGTTGTATAATTGCTTCATTGGTAAAAGTTTCAATTGGATCGCTGATGTCACCTGTTTCGTCAGTATCACATATAGTTCTTAATATTCTTAACGTGTCGTTTGCGGGTATTTTCTCCATTATCATGATTTTCGTTGCGCATGGTGATTCCGACTCTGGTAGATTAAGATCGTTCAATTGAAACTGGATCATATATCGTGTGGAAGATATTACATGCCACGTGCATACTGTGCCATAATTCAAATTCATATGCGGGTAACTTGGAGATGTTATTTCACCGGAATTGCCAATAATGGTCCCACCACATAAATATATTGAAATATTTGCCTTAAAACCATCTCTTGGCTCTGGTACTTGAGTACCGTATTTTATATACAAATAATTATTGTTTGTTTTAATAGTTTCTGGTCGTTCATTGCACACACGTTTTAGGAGAGGTGAATGTTCTGAAGAACCGTCTCTGATTTCAACATACTCTTGGGAACAAGAATTATCTCTCTGCAAATCAAATCGATCGACAAAATCAATTTTTAAAATCTCTCCTGGCGGAGCAATAAACAACCAAACACATTCTGTAAAAGGTACGGGAACAGATGGATAATTGGGTGACGATATAATTTCCGAATTATGAATAGGATCTAATCTAATAGTACCACCGCATTCAATGTTTTGTTCTTCAAAATGCAATCTAAAATTTTGAAATGTCGCAACAATAAAGTTTATTCTTCTTACGTACGTAACATAAACAGCATTACTGGATGATTTTATAGTGTCCCTATTCTCATGATCATAACCGCAATATTTACCTAAAACTGGCGCTTCATTTGATTCCCCATTTCTCAGTATAACATAGGTTGAACATTCGTTTTGAGTGTTAGTTATATTAAAATGATCGAACTTTAATTTTATGTTTCGCCCAGGTCTTGCTTTTACTGTCCAATTACACATCAAAGGTACATCGTGAACATTTTTCAAATCTAACCATGTGACAGTAACTGTTCCTGATTGTTCTGTTATAATTCCTCCGCAAATAGATTTTACTCTAGCTTCAAAACCTTTACGAGATACAGATGCATCAGTCTTAAAATTTACTTTCAAATACGACAGAGAATCTGTATATTTAGGTATATCTTCCATTAAACAAAAACGCTCCTTTAAAGGCAACCAGTTAATTAAATTGTTTGACGAATAAATAGATATGTAATCAGCATAACATGTTGTAGTTTCTTCAAGTGAAATATCACTAAAATATAATCTTAAATGTCTTCCAGGCAAACTTTTAAAAATCCATTCACAATTCAACTCATTTTTATAATCTTCTGGATAATGCGGTGAGTGGAAAGTAATTGTACTGTTGGGTAATACTAGTTCTGTTATATTTGATCCACAATTAACTTTGTCATTTGATTCTTCTATTTGTATATTTCTGTCAGATTTGGTCCATTGTAAATGAAATAAGGACCCCGTATTTGTAACGTCCAATACCAATTTTATATAAGCGACATTTGAAGTTGATTGTATATTTTTTGCTTGTGACATACTTGTATATGTTCCACAGACTTTATCAAGCACTGGAGCATCATCATCGTAACCATCATAAATGATCAAGTAACTGATGCAGAAATCATTGCGTTGATGTATCTCTAAATGATCTATGCTGATATGTATATTATCAGATCCATCAATTATTATGCGCCAAGTATAATCACCAGACCCTCCATAAAGATGGGGATAAAGGGGAGATGCTATTTCACCAGCTTCCAGATTGGTTATTTCATTACCGTGGAGAAAACCGTAGTGCGCCACAAATCCTTGACCAGCATTTTTATTGTTGCTATGGAATTTTATATACAATACAGTAGCAGCAGTTGTATTTGATGGGACTGTGTTTCCGCAATAAACGCCTAGAAGCTCACCCCCACCATTATTTTCACGCACTTCTAAGTAATCTTCATTACAACCTTCAGAATACTGAAGATCAAATTTCTCAAATGTTATAAAAACTCGATTGCCTGGAGATGTGCTTAGTATCCATTCACAGTCTGCATTAACGGGGTACGAGAGAGGATAGTTTGGTGAAGCAATATTACCTTCTTCTGAAGTCAAACTCCCACCGCATGCAGTAGTAAGCGATGAATAATATGCGGAGAAATGACCATCAATAACGTCCGAATGAGTTCCAAATTGTATAGTCATTGCACTACCCCGACTTACTAACATAGAAGGAATTACGCTACCACAATATTCACCAATTAGAGGTGCATTGTCATCGTTCCCGTCAAAAATTTTGAGAAAAGAAAATGGACAACGTCTGTTACTTATATCGCTTTGTGGTATTGACATATGTGTAATTGTTAATTTTATTTTTTGGTTTAGCTGAGGTGCCAATATAGTCCATGTACAATTTTTGGTCGAATGGCTTATGTATTTATCATTCGTAATGATTCCATCATTGAGAGCATCGATGACAGATCCACAAGTCATAGTAAAATTTGCTTTAAAACCTCTGGCTGTACCATAACTATTCGTAATGAACTGTAATACTAAGTTATTATTTTTAGTCACTATTTGTGTCAGATTTGTTTTGGGACATATGCGATACGAGTAAGTCTTGTTAATCATGTTGTCCCCGTCATAAATTTTGATCACATCATCACAATTGGTTTCTTCATCATCGCTAAATAAATCAAGACTCACTAAATTTAATTCAATTCGATGATTAATAGGTACTGTTATATACCAAATGCAATCTAATTGATTGTCATAATTTTTAGGATAATTCTTAGAATGAATCCATCCTGATCTTGATTCAATTCTACCGCCACAAACCGCAGAAGAAGAATGAAACATTGAAGAAAAATACATATCTCGACGTGAAGATTTTTTTACAAACCTAACATACATTAAATTCCCTGTTGATGACGCTACAGATACACCTGAGTGACATATTTTTGTAATAAGAGGAGAATCAACACTTTGGCCGTTATAAAGTTCTAGTGCGTCTGTTGAACAATTTGCAGATTCAGTCATAACGAGCTCCGAAATAGAGAAAGTAATGCTCGTGCCTGCTGGGGATTCTATTAACCAATCACATTCCATGTCTCCGGGAAGTATTGAATTTGTTTCTACTTTTAGGGTGCCAAATTGTTTTTGTATATGTCCGCCGCAACCAGACCTAGCCCATTCTAGGCGGAAGCCTTTGCTTGTAAAATATGGACCAGAAACAAATTTAATTTGTAAAAAATTACTAATTGTGTGTATTTGTGGAGGTCTCACAGAACCGCAAAACTTTGTACCTGTTTGGTCCAGATTTTCTTTTATTTGTAAATAGTCTGAGCTACAACCAATATCTAAAGTGTGATTTATACGATTGCGCTGTTCTGTGCGATATCTCCACCAAGTAGGAAAATATGACCTAGTAAATTTGTGTATATCAAAGTCTGTAAAAGTGGCGTTTATTTTACTTCCTTTCAAAACAGTAATCGTCCATAAGCAATCAGAATTTATAGGATAATTATTTGGAAACCCAGGACTTTCAATAACTCCAAAATCACCGCTTAAGGTCGTATTACAAATTGTTTCATAATTAAGAAGAAACCCTTTTGCCTTCAATAAGAAATCTGAAATAAATTTTATATAAGCATAGTTGCTTGTAGTTTCTATACTTTTAATATTCGTTGACATGTGACAAAACCTTCCAAAGCTAGCAGAGTTCAAATCCCGTCCATCAAATATTTCTACGTAATCATCAGTACAATCTGGAGTGCGTTCCAACTGTAAATCCACAAAGGTTAAACGAAGCCTCGAACCACTACTTGTAACAATTTTATAAAAACATTCAGAGTTTTCGTTATAATCATTCGGATAGTTAGGTGATGTAATAGCACCCGTACTACCAGTTAACGTACCGCCACAACCATTTAACGAGCCATCCCATGTAATTTTAAATCCACTTCCAGTGATATAAAAATCGGAATGAAAATGCAAATAAACAGAATTAGCCGTAGATATGATTTGCTTTTGTCGAATAGTTCCACAATATGTTCCAATTAATGGTGCGGTATTTGTGGGTCCGTTTCTTATTTCTAAATAATCGCCAACGTCACATTTGTTACGCAAAGGTTGTTCAAGATTGAAATCTGTAATATTGAGTAAAATTTGTTGACCTACCGGTACAGTTATTGTCCATTTGCAATCTTTATTTGACTCATATGGTTGGGGCCATCCTGGTGAATAAATTTGTCCCTGAGATTTCACATACATTCCACCACAATGGCTTTTTTCATCCAAAAATCTATAGGAAACAGAAAATCCTGAACCTATAATACTTTGATCTGATTGGAACTTTATCATTAAGCGATTACTGATAACTGTTAAAGCTGGAGGTAGAGAGTTGCCACAGTACTTCCCTAATGTATTGTTCATATTTTCGTTATCAAAATCGATGAGCTCTAAGTAGTCACTGTAACAATTGGGCATATCTTCAAGATCAAATCTATTCCAAGTTAGCATAATATGCATTCCTTCGGGTGCTATTAACATCCAGGTACACGACTCGTCATTATTATAACTATCGCGCACAGAAGGATGATTAATTATACCGGACGTTTCCCTATAAATTCCTCCACAATTTATATCAATGGTGGTAAAATTTGCATAAAACCCGGTGCCTGATATGCTCATATCTGTATTAAATCGAATATACATATAATTCAATGATGACGTTTGAACAGGAGGTATACGGTCTGAGCCACCACAGAATTTTCCTAATAATGTCGCGTTACGGTCTGGTCCATCTCTTATTTCAACATGATCATACTGGCAATTAAAATGATTATTATCTTCGATATCAAAGTCTTGGAATGTCAACACAATTGCTTTACCGGGCTTAGTTCTAATTATATATTCACATACTTTATTATTGGGATAACTAAAAGGATAACCTGGAGATTTCAAAATCCCACTATCTCCTACTATTGTTATATGACAAACACTTTCATACGTTAATCTAAATCCATCCGAAGCTATACTATGGTCAGTTTTAAACTGAAGGAAAAGCGTGTTAGAGGAGGATGTGTATGTTTTAGGATATTTTTTACCACAGTATTTTCCAACGAGTCGTGATTCAGAGGTTGGTCCATCATATATCTTCAAATAATCGTATCTGCACCTGAATGACCTTTCTAATTGAAAAGATTTAAAATCTATACGAATTTTGGCCTCAGGACTTGTTCTAATTTTATAATCACACAATAAATTATTTAAGTATTTATCGTTGTACGCTGGTGACATAATTTCGCCTTTATCGGCAGTATAGTAGCCACCACAACCTGGAACCCCATCAACAGGTGCGAAAGCTATTTGGAATCCATTTCCCGCGCCGTATGAATCAGAATGAAAATGTATAAGAACTTCTGAACCAGCAGACTGGATTGGAGCGGGTTGAGTTGAATTACAAAATTTATCTAATAGAGGGTCAGTAGTATGCTGTCCGTCATAAATAGCCAAATAATCAAAGTTACAGTTAGGGTGAGATTCTATATCAAGAGCAAAGAAATGTAATTGTATTCTCTTACCTAAGTTGGTTGTTAGGTGCCAGTAACAATCGCGATTTGGTGGGTATTTGCTTGGTGAACCTGGAGAGCTGATGTGTCCGTGGATAGTTGCGTCTATTTCGCCCCCGCAAAAAGGTTTTACACTGGTCCAATGAAGAGCAAATCCTTCTTTTGCTACTGTTCGGTCCGATCTAAACCAAAAATATAAGTAATTGTGGCTCGATAATATATTGCCGCCATTTGGGTAAGCACTTCCACAAAAACGGCCGATTAATTGACTCGCAGAACTTCTTCCATCATGAATTTGTAAGAAGTCATATAGACAATCCGTATGATTTTCTAAGTTGAATTTGCTAAATGTAACGTTTATGACCTTATCAGGTGTTGTGCGTATTACCCAAGCGCAGCGAGAATTATGGTTGTATGTGGTATTAGATATTGGATATGCAATACTGCCTTCTTCTTCATCTAATACTCCTCCACAAGGTTTCGAAGTTATCTGACAAAGTGAGCCCGAATACTGTGCCGTACATTCACACCGAAAACCAGTCTCCGATCTCGAGTCGGACCTGCAGGAGCCACCATTAAGACATGGATTGTTTAAGCAGACCTCATTATTATCACAATGGGCACCTCTGTAGCCCTTAAAACAGATACATGTGTAGCCCGCACGGAGTGGATGACATTGTCCATTTGGTCCGCATGGATTTCCTTCACATTTCTGCGTAACATTATTGTCAGTTGAAACATAACATCCGTGAATTCCTATACCATTTCCAATCATTCCCTCAGGACATATGCATTGCGCTATAGGGAGTAGTCCAAGCGATGAGGAGTCGATGCAACGCGCAGAAGGATGACACCCACCATGGTTTAAGAAGCAAGACCCCCTCCAAGTACATGTTACGCCGTCACCATCATATCCAGGAGGGCAAGATCCGCAAACACGAGAGCCTATCGTGTTATGGCATGTCACCATTGGAGTCGTACTGCAACCTCCGTTGGGAATAGTCGTACATTCGTCGATGTCGTAACATACGAAGCCATCTCCACCATAGCCGGATGGGCAACGACCGCATCGGAAAGAGCCAGGAAGATTTATGCAATCGACTTTCGGGTTAATAGAGCAACGTGGACCTTGGCTTGAGTCACATTCATTTACGTCAGTTAAACATGCAACTCCAGTACCGTTGGTAGTCCAGCCTTGATTGCAAATACATTTGATCCCTTCACCGGTGTCAGTTTTTATGCAAATACCATGTCCACACATTTCAAAGTCACCCTCTTGACAATCTTTTGCTTTGCGTGTACAGTGTAGCCCAAACCAGTTCGGTCTACAATGACACTCATATGAGCCAGGTCTGTTAATACATGTAGCGCCATTTTGACACCCCAGATCGGTGCCAGCAAAATTTCGACATTCATTTACGTCGTTTTCGCAATTCTTACCTTCCCAATTCGATGGGCACAGGCAATGATACCCATTCACTAAATTCAAACATGTACCACCGTGTTCGCATGGTTGCGACTCACATTGGTCTCTTCCACGACCGTTTAACAATGTTCGGAGAGTCGATACTGAACGGGTCAGTGTGTTTACTCTTCTAGATAAGACGGTCACGTAGGATAAATTGTGTTGTAAGCTTGCTGTCAAATTTTCTAAATTTTCCAGCCTTTGTATGATGTCATTGGGAATTTTTGTAATGCTCGAATAATCGTTATTTATACTATGGTCAGTGGTATGGTCTAGTCTGTCTGAAAAATTTGCTTGAAGCAAATTTAGGTCACCGACAAATATACCAGACTGCGGTCCATTGGGATTCAAATAAATATTTTTTCCAAAAGCTGGCCGTATTATAAGATCACCATTTGAACTCCTTATATTCGGGCGGTCTAGGTAAACTTCACAGTCCAATTGTACAAACCACACCACAAAAAACAAGTACTTTATGAGTATCGTAGACATGACTTAATTGCTGTCCGGCCGACATCTGACTGTAAACTACATGAAGTAACAAAAAGTAGGCGGGCGTTGGTATTATCATTCCCTCCGATAAAATACATACATTACACCCAGCCATGTGTTATTTTTAATGAAATTGTGTGTTTATGAAATTTAATACCCCTATCAGAGCATATTTAAAGTTAAATTGTGTAGTTTTTCAATTTTATATTATTTTCTTCAATAAGTATACGTCTTAAAAGGCCTTATTTATAATATATGAGTTATATATACTATATATTTATATTTACAGATATTAAAAAGGCACTCACAGGCTTTGGTAGACAAAATACCTATATTTTCCTGTATCAATATTGAGCAAAATGATGTTAACCTGCTCGATAGGATATTGTTTTGATTTTTAAAACAGGTAACGGCACATTAATACATTTTGAAATAAAAAACGTTAAACATTGATTTTGCTCGGATTAGCTAAATAATAAACATACTATTCATAATATAGGAAATTTATGAATTTATAAATATAAAATATGTGATACCTTATTGAGTTTGGTTAGGTTAGTTTAGGTTAGTGAGCACCCCCCTCGAATCGATCTCCACCTTGTCGTGGTGAGGGGGCTTAGTAACCGTGGCTTGGCTCACCACGGTGAAGCTAAGAGGGATCCCAG
>DWLI01001565.1:0-15152 GCA_018249915.1 Cecropterus dorantes dorantes | reverse complement strand
GAAGTAAACATAACAACACTTAGATTAAAGAAAATGATAAAAACAATAAAAATGTTTTAATTAGGTCACAAAAAAGTTTATAAAAGTTTATATTCTGTTTACGTAAAAGAATTGTTATCATAAAATAATAATTACAAATGTTATTAATAGTGACCACATTATATGAATGCATATTTTTTTCCATTTTTCCACTTATAGCATATTTTTCGTAAAATAATCGTAGAAAATATAGTAGGTATATTATCGCTATATTAAAAGCTTTTATTTAACTTACAATGTGTGTATGAAAGCATATAAGTCTTTATAATCTATTATAAATGAAACTTTATATCTTTTCGTTACTTTAAGTAATGGATTGGTTAGAGAAGTTAAATATAATATGCACATAAAATAATTGATAAGTTACCAAATGAACCATTGTACCAATACTTATGTTTATTTATATTTATTCTAGGCCTATACAATAACCAATAAATACCAATAAATTCAATATCGGTATGCCTTTCTAGGCTTGCCAGTATTAATTATTAATTGAGTTGTGTGAATGGATTCCAATACTAATCCAAATTAACCTCGATTCACACGGCTTTGTACTGTACGTTTATATGCGGGACTAATCTTATTAAATACACTGTGTCACGTACATGGTGTTTATAGCCTTATACAATGAAAAAGAAAAAGTACTAACGCTGGTCTAAATAGTAATGTCAAATAACTTCTAATAACAACTTGTATAGAGTACAAATAGATGGAAATTTAATGTTGTAGAACTTAGTGTTACCTCAAAATATGTACTATAAATATATTATATATCAATGATTTTAATTATTGTCAATAGTTTTTGTTTATGCGATTGCAAATTAAAACAAATAGACAAACAAAAATGCATTAAATATACATATTAATACTTATTCTCATTGCTCCAATATTTTTTTGGAATACGTATATAGTGACATGTGGAGCTTATATTTTTATTATTTGAATGTAAAACATACCTATATATGGGTTGGTACTCAGTCCTTCACAAATTTACACTCGATCATAATGGCGGAGTATTTCAGTCCTAATTCATTGCAATATATTTTTAAAACATATTTTTGTAATTAAATCCAATATCTTAGAAAGCATGGATATGAAATTTATAGCAAATGCAAGCGCTAAAAAGTTTTTATAGACTTTAGACACGCTAATGCTTCTTAAAAATATAAATCTCTCAAGACACGCTAAGTTGTATATTATTTTGAAATGATTAGAAATAAGTGTTTTTAATCGCAAGAATGGATTAGAGTGCTGAATATATTTTCAAATAATTACTTTGCCTCTAGATTTGCTCTTGTAGAATCTAATGTTTGTATTTTTATATTTGTACGGTACGGCAGACGAGCCACCTGATGGAAAAAGTCACCATAACCTATGGACATTCGCAACACCAACTCTAAATATACAAAAAATATTAGTATTCCCACTAATCTAGTCCCATTAATATTCACTACTAAAATAAACCCGTTTAAAATTCTGGTGTGTTTTTTCCAATATTTATAGCAGATTGTTGTTCTTATCCTTTTCGATTCTTTCGCAATATTGTAACCTTTGGTATACATTTTCCAGCGATCTCTATTCAACTGATAAGTTCTTGTCCATAACCGCCTAGAATAGCTGAAATATTCAAATACTGGCATAAAGCTTTCCATCTTATTAAAACAAGAAAAGGTCAAACTAAATAGACGGCTGATCATACAAATGATAAAAAGTAATTTGAAAATAAGGAATTTCGATTTAATAAAGATTTGGTAATTTTCAGGTGACGGCAAGATTAGCCTGGTAAAGGTCAAAAGAATTAACATCACAAAATGTTAATACCAATTTCAAGAAAATCATATTTCTTTTTATAACTAATTATTGGTAAAAGTTTCTACAAAACCATTCACTTGAAATGTATTTAAGTAATATAAGCTACGAATAAGCAATATTCGTTAATAAGTATAAAACTGAAATAGAATCATTTATAACATTGTGACAGGGTCACCCTTTATACGCCACTATTGTATTGAAAAAGATCGTAGAAAGAATCTTTATAATAGTTTGTTCATTGCAGGCAATGAGACAATAATAAATATAATAGACACGTATTAAATAAGAAGTTTTTGGAAATTATACTTCGGTAACACAAACTTTTATTAAGCTTAATAAGAAATCATTAGTTCGGTTTTTAATATAAACGAAGTTATATAAAAAGAAATAAAGTTCGAACTTGTAATAGAACAACTGTTAATGGTATTAAACAGTCGTCTATTGATATATTGTCTTACCGATCCGATACCGATAGAATAAATAAATTTAAAAATAAAAATAGAAACCGACTTTCATGGGACAAAAAAGCAAAAAAATAATTTAAATATATTTTTGTTTCTTTCATACACAGTACATATTATGTAGGCCCGAATCAGCGCTCAACATATTTTGTTACATTACAACAACGAATCTATGTCCAACGGGTATATGAGCGCCGACTACGAAACTATAAAAAAAATATATATACGTACCGAATAGATAACCTCCCTTCCGTAGAAAGTCGGTTAAAAAATCACAGACCAATTGAGAACCCCTCCTTTTTGGAAGTCGGTTAAAAATAGAGCTTGATATTTAAACATACAGTTTGTTACGTGGGTTATATTGATGAATGATTGAGAGATGAATTTTAGGCCTTTTTGCGAATAAACAGAGCGATTTTGTTATAAAGGTTATTATTGGAAAACACGTTGTAGTCAAAACAAAAACAAAGGACGCACATCGATGATAACAATCAGCTCACAAAAGCAACCAGTAACATTGTTGAAATATTAATAACAAAAATCCCGACTGCTATTTTTGTTCATAATGATATATTTCATACGATTTATTTACTTTAACACTTTATATGAGGTTTTGTCAAAATAGTGAAATAAAAGTTTTTTTTTTAATTTTATAGCCTATGTCATTCTCTATACTGAGACGATTCTAATGATGTGTTCATTCGTCACAATCCGTCAAGCCGTTTGGGCTGTAGTGCGTGCCAAAGACATGGACATACATTCAAAGAAACAAACAAACATACATACATACATACATATACATTAAAAAGGATTGTAGACGAAAAATATATCAAACGTCAATTTTTTATGATTTATGATATGAATAACGATATTTCAACCCAGTTACATAGATTGTAATATATTAGAAAGTGTAAGAAGTAACATAATTTTCGTACTTTATCGAATAATTTATATTAAATTACATTATAATTTTGTTCCATTTAATGGAAAGAGACTATTTTCGTGGAATGAGATCAAGACACCAAAAAGAAGTTACTTAATGTAATTACTACTTCACGAGATTAAAAGTTAAGTTAATTAATTAAATATCAGTACTTCCTTATTAAATATATTAAGAAATCAATCTCATAATTAAATGTTTTCATTAACATAGATGAACTAGCTTTAAAAGTATTTCATAATATCCTATTTATTGCGCGAATGTGTCTTAATTAGTACTTATCATACATATCTATGTAAATATTTAATCGCGCTCTCTTTTATTTTAAATTTTTTGGGAAAAATTTAAAAAAATATTGGGAATTAATTAAATTTTCATAACACGAAGATACAATATCTAATAACATTATAATTAAATATTAAAAATATAATTTTTCAATATTACCTATTTTCGTAAGAGCGAATAACATCGCAAATTCTACAAAATTAATGTTTAAGCCTACACACGAATAAAAGTATCATAAATTCACGTACGTAATATGTAAAACATTAACATTCTCTCTATCATCAGTAATTTAGTGTTAATTTGGCTAAACATCCAAAGTTTGTTACCTGAGACTAATACTGTGATAATAATACTCACTGAAGGAGTTAGAGCGAAATTGCGTGGGCATGGGCGGGCATAACACGTCACTCGCAAGGCTGTTCACGCTGACGTCACGAAGTTCGCCGAGAGACGAAGACCGGAGCGTCGGCAACGAGAAGTTCACCTCCTTGGTCCTGCGTACAAATGAGATTTAACTTATTCGGTCCTGTACCAACTTCTGATTTATTTATTGGCAATGTTTGTGTAAACTTTTCAAACATCCTACAACGGTTAACAAGGCTACTTTCTAAACGCTTCGTTTTTTTAATTGGATTAATTTTGCTTGTACGTTCTTAAGTTATATAAAGATCGAATATTGCAGAATTATAAACTATACGATTACATTAAAATACGCTTGCTTTAGATAATAAAGCAAATACGTTTGCTTTAGATAATAAAATACATGAATCTTTCAGAATGATGTCTCTACATCATTCTGAAAACAATGTGGAAGATGTCCCGAGTATCTAGTGAACGATTTTTCCAATAGTCATACAAAAACACACGTGACACACAAAAACAAAACGTCGCTACAAAAAACTTGTTTTTTTATTAATTTATTTACGTTGAAAATCCAAATTTAGAGACCACATGTTACGCCTTGCCTAATTCCGTGGTACTTCACTTGTCCTTCATGCATCACATTGAGTCAGAGGTAATAAAAAAAACTCCAATGATTTTTTTTAAATTCGGATTTTAATGTATAATACTAATGTATAATAATACACTATTTTAAGGTAAAGTATAGATAAAATATAAGTGAAAGTCGAACTGTATGTGAAGTATAATCGAAGAATAGTCAAACTGACATAAGGAACACCACTTTGCTATGTAGTTTTTACTATAACTCTACAAAACATATAAATAAGACAAGATAAAGTCGTTGTTTCACAAATAACCATCAAGAAATTCTCAAATTTCCCAACTTCATTATTCAAAAAGTGACTTATATTAAAAAGGAAAAAATAATGCCGGAACAAGGCGTCACATGTTGGAATGAGAATATTTAGTAACTCATGTTTGAATCAAATACATTTACGTCAACAATACGTACGTGAAGCAAATTAATTTACATCTCCATTTTGCTGCTTTACATTCTTACGTTGAATTGACATTTTTAATATTGCATCCTGTATATTCAAATTCTTGGAATTCGAATTTTATTATACGTTTATAAATACTACTTCGTACATGTAAGTAGTATAGAAAGCCTTTGTATAGCTTATACATATTTGATGATTATATTAATCATCGTCAACCCATTAATGTCCCACTGCTGGGCACGGGTCTTCTCTCAGATTGTGAGAGTTTTAGGTCATAGTCCACCGCACTGGCTAAGTGCGAATTGGTAGACGAATCCTGTTAATATTCTTTTATAATGGTAATGAAGATTTTGTCAATCATCAATTATACTTGTAAGTTTTGCGAAATAAATTGTTTTACTGTTCATGGAATACTTTATGGCATTCATATTTGGACATAAGGCGTGCCTTTTTTGAATTAATTGAAATCGATACATAATCTATCGCAATATATTTCAAATGGTTAAATGAAAACATCCTTATAAAGAGGATGCAACTATTCACCTGTAGATTGAATAAATTACAGAATTCATCTTATTGAATGGCATATCAACCAGTGAGGCAAAGTATCAAGCTAACTAAATCCAGAATTACTCAACACAACCCTAATAATATCATTAAGTTCGCTGAGAGGTTTCGGGTTTTCTCGTGATTTTCCTCTTGAATTAAAAGCAAGGGATAAGTCTGTAATGAGTATACTTCGAAAAGCCTTGAATCCGACACCTCTCCATTCGAACCCTTAAAATATCACAAAAAGCGTCGCAAATGAATGACGTAACCTAAAACCATCACTCCAACATGACTCGTAAACAATTCAAACGGGTTTCGTTCATTGCATGGAAATATTTCATTTCCAATCATGGTCCACTCTCAGCAGGACAAGTACGTGCTATGTCAGTTCCATGTTGGGAATGATTGGCGTTTGTTCGATAACAGTACTCGCCTAGAGTGACAACCTACCCGTTCTGTTTTTCTCGATAAAACACGCTCCATTTGCGTATTCTTCTGGATTTATTTATTCAAATTTTTAAATTTACTTTTATGTAAATGTTTTATTGGTTAAGTATATAAGTTCTCTGAATAAACGTTTATGACGATAAGACTTTGAGAGAACTAATATTCATATAATACTTGATATGGTTTCTTTGTCTACCAGCCTCAAGATAAATTGTTTAAACGGCATATAAACGATAAATGTTTTAAATGTTATACTCGTATTTGACTTAAAATAAAGCTTCTTAATTTACTTCGTTTCTTTGAAATAGGTTACATTTCTACATAGCGTCATTCTAATAGTGTTACCTGATCAAAAACTTGGTGTAACGAACTAAATTCGGAGAGAAATGTTAATCTGTGAGATATCTGCAGTAAACTAAATAAATAATATAAAATATTATTCCAGCTTTTGTTTGTTACTCCACAAACTAGCATGTATTCTAATGATAAGTGGTTCTACCGCTACATACGAGTATTACGTAAACTCCATACAGTATATAATTACATTTGAAAGCAATTACTAATGCGTTGTCACTCCTGAGAAATAGCATAAGTTAATTGGTAACGTTTTATCAATAAATAAACTAATACAGTGATTACGTACACGGCATTTTATCATACCGTATAGCCTAATTACTTTTGTATTGGCTTAAAGTTACCAACGTTGCTAAACTTTTGCCAAACAACCAAATTGAGGGAAATCGATAAACCGACATACAAGCCCACTTTGTATTCAGATTTATGCTAAGTAATAAGAATTCTGAACTTAGAAGTTTTCCGATTAAGTCGAAAATTTCCTTTGATGAAATGACTTTTTTGTCAAGTCTGGGCAAACCATTTTGTTTACATGTAAATATAGGAAATTTAAACGTAAATGGGGTTATTTTAGTTAGATATTAATTATTATATCATTTAGCCTTGTGTTTCACCTTTAAAGTATTAAATGCGAAGAATATGTTTCTCTTACCACACCCTTCAACCAGAACACAACAGCGCATAACACTGCTGTTATTAGGTAGAAATAGGTGTGGCGGTGGTTCTTCCGGGGTTGAACCACAAAGAGTTCTACCATCTTCAAGTTCTCAGAGTTATTACCCGTCTGTTCACCAATTAGAAGAAGATTTTTAGGAATCAGTGGAGATTTTGGCTTACTATCATTTCTATTTGATAAATAAAACTAAGAAAACATCATCTATTGGCGACCGATATTGTGGAGCGGATGCCATATTGGTCCTGATACACGACAAGTTATATATCTAATACTAGAATTTAGATCTATGGGGCTGGGTAATGTGTGTGTGTCTAGGTGTGTAATGTGTCTGTGTCTATGTCAGCCATGATACAGGAAAAAGTTTCTAATGTGGGAGTTACGAGTGTAAAAAGCGTAATTTATTTATCCGGAGCGCTATGACTTGGGGCTTTTTAAAAAGTTGCGAAAAGAGCTCTCTAACCCGTCGATGTATTGGCGATTCCTCTGGTGTTGCAAATATAAACGACGATGACTAAATTCCATCAGATAGCCTTTCTCCATTATCGTTAAGTAAAAAATATGACGTCTTAACATCATATATATTATAAAACATAGTTCACATAAAACATGAACCATCGGAAGCACTACTGATATAAAACAGAATAAGGGACTATGTATCGTCCCGTGGGATTAAAATGAAAGTTCCATTACCTATAAAGTGTTATGATAGAAAATAGGTGCAGTGAAATTGTAATTTCCCTTCATGTATTATCTAACTTTACTAAACGCCGCATGAAAATTAATTGGTTAATTAACGCGATGGAAACGGATTAAATTTAATATTCAAATATCCGCTCATAATATATTGGATATTTCGGCCATCATCATAATAAAATTGCGTGTGTAGACACACTTGTTGATAG
This sequence comes from Cecropterus dorantes dorantes, assembly GCA_018249915.1. NCBI lineage: Eukaryota > Metazoa > Arthropoda > Insecta > Lepidoptera > Hesperiidae > Cecropterus > Cecropterus dorantes. The sequence goes on along the minus strand of DWLI01001565.1, from coordinate 7,284 downwards.
GCACTAACGGCAGTTCTATCAATTTAGTTCGTAATTAAAGTACTTATGTAAATATTGCTATATTTTTACGCATAGAACTTAGTATATTAAAGTCCAAAGTTCACGTTTGCATTTGGCTTAATCATATTATAGGTTATCCTGTTTAACAAAAGTATTCTTTAAGTCTTGTAAGTATTCTTCTATTTAACAATAGTATAGTACCTTAATGGGTAAAATACCCAGGGTATTATTCGCAATAAATGATCACCAACGCCCTATTATTTCACAGCTAGGCACATTCCTTTTCAGCAAGGCAGAACACAATAGAAGCACTGATCCCACTCTTATCATAATCTTATATGAAATTAGTTATGAATATCTATGTTTATTCGATAAGACGGACTCTGTGCTCATTGTCTATTACTTAAAAGTATACTTTGAAGCATTTTTTATAAGATCGAAGTAGCAAACGATCATGCAGTTCACCTGATGATAAGTAGCTACTGCCACCTATGGATATCAGTAAGCTACTTCATACAAAACAGGAGTTCTATCTGAAGTTAATCTCAGATGCGCTGCTACTCCTGAGGACTGAGATAGTCTACGAAAGTGTGCCGGCATCCACCCATCCACCGACATGCAAGTACTGCTTCACTAGAACAGGTGTGGCGGAGGAACCTCCCTGGTCAAACTATGCTCATTCTACCATCTTCAAATAGAGTAACTATGAATATAATATAAACTGTAATGTACTTACAAGTAGCAAGGCGCGGTGATGTCATGAGGGGGGTAGACGAGTATCGGGGGTGATGGCGCGGGGGAGGGGCTGTTCTTGCGGCGACGCGCCACGAATACGCCCGCCATCACTACCAACAACACAATAGCTGCGCTCGCGCCGCCCAAAGCTACCAACACTGCTTCTGTTGAAGAATGATGATATATGAACATCTATTTATAATTTAGACAAATTTAGACAAATATAATTATAACAAAATAGTGATTCATTTTAATACAAGGAGTGTTACGCGGTTTCACCCGCTACTAAATAAGAAAAAAAACAAACAAACAGAGCGTGATGTTATATAGCCTATAGCCGTCTTCAATAAATAGACTATTCAATACAAATATATTTTTTAAATTCTAACCGTAGTTTCTGAGATTAGAACGTTCAACCAAACAAACTCTACTGCTTTATAATATTAGTATACATGTTATGTGTTTTTGAATTACTTTTTGTCGGTATTTCAACCCATTTACATGGATCGTGGTGACGTCGAAACTATGGTGGCGGGGAGAAACCATGTGGTAATCCACAACTGTGCTTGGCAACGGTTTCTCTCCCTTAATCTACAGATTAACCCATCTACATCGATTCTATTCGATATCTAGTTCGATTTTCTTTTTTGGGTTGCGTATTACAACACACAACTCTAACTATACTTTACGAACTAAACTTTGCATTATTTATTTACCCGTAACATATTAAACTGTATCGATAATAATAATACAAGTCTTAATATAAGTCTAAAATCAAAATAGTTATCGAATGTGTCAAGAATGAACAGCCATAATAATTAAATTAGGTACGTTTAAAATTAGTATCGTTAAAGTGAACATTAATTTTAAATTAATTCATGTGGAAACTAAAGTAGAGAATAATGATGTGGTTTAGGCGACTTCATACTTTCATAATAGCAGTTCTCACCACCGCCTCACCTATTTCTAGTGTGAAGTAGTTCTAAGTTAATATGGTGTATTTGCAGCTACACTTACATAAATGGCGACCCTCTTAAACCTCAGGAGTATAAAGGAAACTTTCTTGCCTGAGAATTCTTTAAAACATCTCAAAGTTGTGTGAAATATACCGTACTTCGCCAGCGCGATAAGCTAAACTTATATCACTCTGAGAAGAGCGCCCAAGAGAACTCACAACCCTCAAGAGGGTTGACGACGATATAAAATCCATACATAACGTCATAGAAACGACATATGCATGATTCTAAAGAACGAATGTCTATATTCGTTTTTAGAAACAATCTTTAAGAAAATTCAATTATGTTAATGAAATATATAAAAATATATGAAAATATGAAATATATAAAATATAATACAAAGTTAAAGAAAACTTGATACTCCGGGTAACCGTAGGTAAGTTAATACTGTACTCGGTAGAGTTGAATGAAATTGGCGTCGTAATACTTTCTGACGGCACTGAGATCTGCGATGTTATATGATCGCTTTTGACTGGAAATACAGACATGTACAAATTGTAAGTTTTTTTTATATAAAAATGAAGTAGCTAACGAACATGAAGTCCACCTGATGGTCAGTGGCCACTGCCGCCTGTGGACATCTGTTACCAACTACAGATGAGAATAGTCTTAGCGGTTGGCCACTGATACGTTACTTTCTTTGAAGACTAAATTAGAACGCCTCGGATACAGATGTTTCCCTTACTACACCCAGACCAGAACACAGCAGCACTGCTGTTATGAAACAAAAATAGGTAGGGCGGTGATGCTTCCTGGTCGAACCGCAAAGGGTATTACCCTTTAATTGAAGGTGGTCCTTAAATTATATTTAATAGTTAATGTAATTCATTTATTATCTTACAATTGTAAGCGGTTTATTGTAGAAAAAACGTAATATACTCGTAAGCCGAGACGTGAGGGGAGAACAGAACGCAGCAACAGTTAAAGCTCATATTATAAGATAGAAATAGGTAAGGCGGTCGTGACTCCGGAGTCGAACTACATACGGTTCTGTCACCTTTAAGGAAGACATGTTTGGAGAAGTTTGTTGAAGACTTTTTTGGAGAATGATATGGTCAAACACCATGAAGAAGAGCTATAATTGAAAGACATCATAAGGGTTACAGTGCATTAAAGGGGGTGGTAATATATATTTGATGATATGATGCTCTTTGTTCATCTTTAAAAGTAGAAAGTCATATGGGATAACTTTGGTTAGACCTCTCATCGCATTTGTTGTTTTAAGTATATCTATGGACTTTAGTATTTTCCTACCTTTATGGCTTGTTAAATTTGATTTCCTGTTAAATTGGCATAATTTCTTGAGAAAAAAAGTTGTCTATCGTCAATTTCAATAAAGAAATTTAATTCTTTAACATGTAGTTGATCCACAATTCACAGTCCTCCATTATTAAAGTTGATAAGCTCTGGGTATTAAGTTTCCTAGAAATAATGACGCGGATACATTCAAGGGCTTTTGAAACATTACGCCACCTTCAGTGTAAGGACACATTGTTAAGAATAGAATAGACTTTATCTACTTTTACATACAATTATTTAACGAATGTGTTTCAAGAAAGTTTACTTCTAAAACAATTTTTTGTTTAAATTACGTTCGTTTTCGTATCATAATAATTATATAAGACCAATTAAATTTTGTTGATTTTTTGTAATTTTTAATAATTATTATTTAAACTTTACTTACTGTAATATATTTTGTAAGCGAACAGATAATTTAAACAGAGACATAAAATAGTTCTTTAAATTGACAACTCAGCTAAATAACTAATCAAACTAATGAGGTTATTAAAATAATAAAACAAATTACCGACTGCTACTTTATATGAGATTTCGTCAAAATAGTCAAGAAAAAGTCAAGAAAATAATACTATATATTTAAAATGTTCTATTTACCATCTTTCATGGCTCATAATGTATCGTAGTATCATAAATTAATCACCCTTCCTCCCCCTATTCTCCCATTTTCAGGCGCCATTTTTAAAAAATATATGGCCTATGTGACTTTGTAAAGTAAGACGATTCTAGTGATATGACACACGTCACAATCTGTCAAGCCGTTTGCCAAAGAAATGAACATACATACAAACAAACATAGGTACATAGATACATAAATACGCTCGAAATACATTACATTTCTTCTGGAACAGATAAGTAAAAACCTTCGGATTGTTATTAACTACTTACATCTACAACACATAAAGTTAAACTAGAAATAACAACGCGAAATTTATGTTTATTAGCTGCTGATAAATTAGCTCATGTTGGCAGTTCGAAGCAGACATTTTGGTTAGTGCAGTTGTTAAATTACATGTCACAGCTGAAGTATCTAGGGATTTGGCCTTCAGACAAAATTCACTCAGCAACGAATAAATTTTCCGACTAGGTAATAAATTTTACGACAGTTGAGACTGGATACGATGGCGTAAAATTTGAGGTGATTGTGAGTAGTGCTCTTAAAAGTTTACATTGATATAGAAACTCATCTGTTAAAGAACATATATTTGTAAAGTTTGATTAGATTTGTTTCGGTCGTATTTTAGTAAATATCTAACGAAGTAAGGCTATTTGGTTTATATTTCAAAAATGTTTTAAGAGTGTTTTGGAGAAGGATGACTGTTTCGGCTCGGTTCGACTAAAAGAATTCAGGAATATAACATAATAGAGATGTCTCGCGGTTTTACCCGCTACTGCATAAGAAAAAAAACAAACAAATAAACATAAAATCCAAATTTTCAAGAAACTAACATCAACGGTGAAGAAATTTCATATAAAAGGTTTTCAGCCTTTTCACCCCCTTCGGAGTGAAATTTGCAAAAATCCTCTCTTAGTGCTCCTACACTACTACACATCCTAAGGAATCTTCATACTAAATTCAACTTTCTACGCTTAGTAATTTCAGCTGTTATCTGTCAGTCAGTCACTCAGTAACTGATGAGTTTTATATACGAGTATATAGATTTTAGCGAAACAACCGTCTAGTTAAATCCATGAACTTTATGTCATATCAGCATAAAGTTACACATTCCAACCTACTTTCATTTGTTAGCCGTTTGATTATAATAAAACAAGTTGATGATGAACAAACGTGACATTGTTTGGTGCCCAATCTAGAAAATAATCATGAAAACATCTATTCGGTGGGCGACAACGTTAAAATAACGACTGAAATGTTATAGCGTAGGAAATATGAGCTTGCTCCGTTAACATTTTTATTAGTCCCATCAAACTTTGCCGTATTTGGCATACGTGTTTTAATGGACACGACAAATGACGGAGCTTGCTACTTGTTGTTTACAGAACTATAGTTTTACAGCACAGTTTTAGCTCACGTGAATTCCGTTTGATAAATGTCTCTAACTTCTACACGTTTGTATATGAATAGAATTAAAAAAGCAGCTTGTCATTTTTTAAACTAAACGCAGAGGAACCTAAACACTGTGATTTTAAATGACTGTGTTAACTGTTCATATATTGTCCATAAATTTGTATGTTATACAGATTTATGAACAATATTAAAAGAAAGATACTATTGGAAAATTTTGGTCCAATTTTAGATGTAAGTCACAAAAGAAAACATTAATACGAGTAACAAAAAATATCATTGGATGTCTACAAAAATATCAGAATCAATATCTAATCTCAAATAGGCTGGTAGAAATGTGGGTGGAAGTGCCTTAACAAGCTTATTGATACAAAATTTATCTGAAAAGTTGAGGTTATTATATCAAAAGATTTTCTTTCCTTCCTTTGTGCAGTGATGGTACTTAAATTTACATTTATTACTAGCGTTAGCATTAGATGGCGTCGTTAACATTTTTATAGACGTCATCAAAATGTTGTGTCCAATACACAAAACTCGTAATGGACCTGATATTTGTAAGAAGGTTACATTGTTGAAGAGACGACATTGTTTTACCTTAAAATGGGTAATTTTAAAGTACTTCGGCCACGTTTAAGGTTTTTACTTTCTTTATTACACTTATATTTGCAAATAACTTTCTAATATAAGTAAATAGCTAACCTTTAAATCCAAGTCACTGAGATATCTAGCTTAATTATCTCAGTGACTCTCTCAGTACCATTATAATGCTAAAGATATTAAAGTACTGCTCAGATTCGTGTAAATCTCTTTGATAAGTGAGAAGTAATTTATTAAGGAAGGCTTTCGGGTATAATTATTACTAATATATACGGTTATATGTGTCGCTTTCTCGTGACATTGATTTCGATATTTGATCTTAGAGTCGTCTGTGTGTTTCTGAATTTCAATATAATTTTCGTACAGTAATTTCCTACAAATTCTTGGAACTTTGTGATAATACTCTCTATTCTAGAGTTCGTAACTAACAATAACAGATTCGGAATTTAATTTACTACTATATCATTAAATTTACTACTAACTGTTATTTAATAAGTACGCAAAATGCGCTAGATTACTGGACTATAAGAGAATACAAACGGTTCATCAAACGTACGTCTAATATAAGACAAAGTGTTATTAATGTGTATATAGCCAGCTATGTCCCGCGGTTTCCCCCGCTACTACACAAGAAAAAACAAAGAAACATAGATAGATCATATATAGCGTGATATTAATCAATCCACAATAAATGGACTATTCAACATTATTTTTTTTCAATTCGAACTAGTGGCTCCTGAGATTAGCGCCTTCAACCAAACAAACAAACTCGTCAGCTTTATAATATTAGTAATTAGTAATACATTAGTATAGATGACGATACTATCTTACAATGTATCTTTCATTGTAATGGACGTTAGGTATAGTCAGATATTGGCTCTACTATGTACGAGGAGTTGGAAGCATGCATGCTATTGGAATATGGCTGACACATGTTAGAATGTTTCCAACTTCGGCGTGGTATATGACTATTAGTTTTAATCTATACTAATATTATAAAGCAGTAGAGATTGTTTGGTTGATTGGGCTAATCTCAGGAACTACTGGTTCGAATTTAAAATTGTGTGTATTGAATAGTCCATTTACTAAGAAAGGTTATAAGTTATATAACGCTATTTTGCTTTTATTTAGCGGGTGAAATCGAGTAGCACACCTAGTACTACATATTTTGATATTTCTGTTTTTGGTAAACCTATGTTCACTAGATATTTACTTATCAAATATCTTATAACTCGCTAAATACGAGTAAGTAAACGAGAATTCGAGTATGAAACGTTCATTAATATTTTAACACTCGAATGAGTATATATGGAAGTTATAATTTATGTCTACCACATGTTCGCATATTTGAGCCTTTGGAATAATACTTGGTGATGTATTAGTATTGTATAACATATACGTTATAATAATATTAAGATAAAACAGGAGATTATTACGACGTGAAAGATAGTAGAGATACAACCGCGACACTAATTTTAAGCGTCAAACAATTAACACGCTCTAACAGTCTTTCTACATTCATAGTCCCCCACTAAGATTTTCTCCTGTGTCGCGGATGTCATGGACACACAAAGACGAATACTAAAACTCAGATCAACAACAGAAATCTAAATT
>DWLI01001564.1:0-15154 GCA_018249915.1 Cecropterus dorantes dorantes | reverse complement strand
CCTCGGGAGTAGCAACGCGTCTGTGTTTGACATCAGATAAAACGTATGTTCTATATGAAGTTACTTACAGATGTCCATGGGCGGTAGTGACCACTTCCCATCAGGTGGACTGCATACTCGTTTGCTACTTCAATATTATATAAAAAAAGCATATTGATGTTAGATAATATAAACAGATATTGAATTAGCTAAGAACGGGTCGAGGCAGAAAAAAATATATTTTCCTCGTTATTAATGGCATGTAAGGTCTATCTGGCCATGTTATATTTTAAGATTAATTCAATGTTACAATTATAATTTAAAATTAATTCGATGTACAGAACGCAATGTATAGAAAGTATAATGCCTGACACGACAGATTTATCGCTATGTACATGACATCTGTAGCGCGTGGCCAACTAATGGTCACACGTACCAACAAACATACATGCATACGTTCAAAATATTACCCTTCATCTGACGCGTTCGGGTAAAAACAGGGATAGCAACGACTCCACTCTACGACTCAAGACATGAATCAAATTTAAAATCAGTGCGAAAATCACGTTTTTGCACGTGTAGTTATTTAAATGTTAGTTTTTATATAGGATTTTTTGTTAGTTTTTATAAAGGATACTATGAAAAATATACTTTTTGAAAGTCGCCGTTATATCCAGGTGACATCAACTGGATGATCTAAGTGGAATATACCTAATTTCAAAGTACATATTGAAATTTTGATTTGCAAATTACAATTTGATATATATTATTTTATAAAACTAAATATAACATATGTATATCATAAAAAATAAAAATTGATTTTTAAGCAATTTATATAAAAAATGGCTTATTAGGTACTTTTTACTTTGTTTAATTCACGTTCATCCCTAAAACTTAAAACCTCCCTAACTCACTTTATTTTGATCAGAGGAAAAAAGTCAGTAAACCTTTTTCATGTAAAATTTAAAGTTGTCTACATTTTCCATACAACATTTTTATCTAATTTATAGCGTTTTCGAGTCATTGCAAAATAAAACTTGTGTCATTTTTTTTCAACCCTTGCCGGGGGTTGCCGACACCAAAACCTTGACAGATTGTTTTTGTATCATTAGAACTATATTATATCAAAAATGCAAAGCTGAGTGTCAAATTTTGATTTCAGACCTTAATTGACTATAGTATTATTTTAACTTGGTTAAAGTATTATTTTAACTTATCACTGTGAAGTTGACTTTCTAATTACAAACGATTTGATTAGTAGAGGGGCGTGGCTAGGCCGGCAGATTAGTATGAGTCACTGCATTCTTATCGCGAACGAACTATAGTAATGTATATATATGCGCAGGTCTCCGCGTGATGTCGATCGCGTACGTGCCGGACCGGCAGCAGTCGGCGTTCGCGTGCGCGGTGGGCGCGGGCGGCGAGCTGGCCGACCACCTGCGCCTGCCGCACCTGCTGCTGCGCCGCAACTCGCCCAACGCGCTCGAGCGGCAGAACAAGGACGCCGACCTCACCGCGCTGCGCAGGTAACGATGCTGTATAGCGCGGTTAACGTAGCCCGTTATACGTCTTGTTACACTCAGTGTTACTTATCCCCGACCTCGTCATTACTAATTAATATAAAACAGCTTGCAACCATGTGGCAGCAGTTGCATGTAATCCGCGTCCAAGTAAACTTTTAATTTTCTTAAAAGAAAACTAAGGGAAACAATCTGTGTGAAAGCCAATAAACTTCTGTGGAGTGACAGTCAGTGTTTCATTTAAAAGGACAATAAGGGGCTGGCGCATAACAGTTCGCATGGCACCGTACTGCACGCACGTGCATTTAATAACGTGGGTGGTCATTCTAGGTTTACACGGCATTGCACTTCACCATATTTATCGTATGCAGGAAGTCATTTTAATTTTACATATCACTGGACTTTTACTACAAATGCCTTGTTAGCTTGTATAGACTGTTATGTACAATGTATTTGCCACTGTTTATTCGATAAGATTCATTACATAATTCGATAAAATAATCGATGTAGAATTTGACCCCACACACAGCACACAGTTCGATGTAAAATGGTGCACACAAAATACAAATCTTAAGTTTTTCAACGAGTACCCCATTTCCAGGTTCATCCTACGCAAAAAGCCCCACGTGATCTTCATAGGCGGCGAGTCCCGTGAAGCGATGTTCATTAAAGGCGACGTGTCGGACTGCGTGCAACAACTGGTTGAGGATGAACAGTTTCCGCGCATCCCCATCGAGATCGCCGACAACCATATAAGCAAAATATACGCGAATAGTATACGTGGGCGGGTGTGTGATTTATATAAATATTTTATACTTAGACAACAATAAAAAAGCTACGCAATACCAACTTAATATGGACCCTCTTTTGTCCTCGGGTATCTTCTCTGAATTGTGAGTGAGAGTTTTAGGCCATAGTCTACTGAGCTGATTGCGTGCGGATTGGTAGACTTCACATATCATTGAGATTTTTTGTCTTAAGACAACTCTCAAGTGTTCTTACAATGTTTTCCTTCTCCGTAAAGCGATATTTAACTTATATATTCGAGCGTTGTATATATTTTACTTCAAATATGTCGTTATATTTGCTAACTTTTGATTTTGCTAATTTTTTGATGAGATTAAGTTAAAAAGCGTGTAATAAACACGCTCTTATCAAGAAATTTTATTGATAGGGCAAATTTATTTCAGTTTTTACTTAAAGAATAATATTCTAACTGCATAATTTTGGTCCACAGAACGATTTCAAGGAATATCCAGATATATTGCGAGAAGCTATTTGTCAAGCTCGCTTAGCCCAGGATCCGCTAATGGAGATATCACAGCTGTGCGGCCCCGACGAAGAAATCCTATGCTTTAGATACCATCCCTTACAAGATCAACTCGCCAAGGAAGATTTATTGGAAGGGATAGAACTAGAATTTGTTAATCGGGTCAATGAAGTCGGCGTAGACGTTAATGAAGCTATACTAACTGGACGGGGTACGGAGCTACTGCAGTTTGTATGTGGCCTCGGACCGAGGAAGGCGCAAGCTCTTATAAAATTATTCAAGCAGACCAATCAAAAATTAGAAAATAGAACACAATTAGTAACAGTATGTCATATGGGTCCCAAAGTATTTATCAATTGCTCAGGTTTTATAAAAATAGATACGAATAGTCTCGGTGATAGTACGGAAGCTTATATAGAGGTACTCGACGGGTCAAGAGTTCATCCAGAGACGTATGAGTGGGCTCGGAAGATGGCCGTCGATGCTTTGGAATATGAAGACGAGGACGCGAATCCAGCAGGTGCTTTGGAGGAGATTTTAGAAGCGCCAGAGAGATTAAAAGATCTGGATCTAGATGCGTTCGCCGAAGAACTCGAACGGCAGGGTTTCGGCAATAAAAGTATAACGCTTTACGATATTCGAGCGGAATTGAACTCGAGGTACAAGGATCTCAGAGTATCGTTCCGATCGCCCACTCCAGAAGAGTTGTTTGATATTTTAACCAAAGAGTCCCCCGATTCGTTCTATGTAGGTAAAATGGTGTTGGCCACAGTAGTTGGGATCACTCATAGGAAACCACAAAGGGAAATGCTGGATCAAGCAAATCCAGTGAGAAATGACGAGACTGGACTGTGGGAGTGCCCATTCTGTCATAAGAATGATTTTCCTGAATTATCTGAGGTAATTTTTTTTTTCCATACCATTATTAGTGTTTTGGTGTGTTTATGTACGCACTTAAGTATGTGTAGCCTAAATAATTTTATTTGCATTCAAACAATACTAAATAGTTGCCTATAGGCGATGTAATATTGCAAATTACTATAGAAAATGCTAAAAATTCTTTAATTTTTAGCACTTTGCTATGTTAGTGTAACTTTGTTCCATGGTAATCATCGGTTCATTATGATACTTATTCAATATGACCCAAGTTTTGACATATTGTTAAACATTATCACAAAAGTAGCAATTGCATCTGCAATACACGTGGATAAAAGCGTTTATTTATGGCTATATACATTTAAAACAAATTCTATAGATGCGTTAATGTCCCTAAATGTGTAATTAGAACACATGCACATTGCTGTTATAAAGATTTTGATTATAAATAGGTCGAATGTACCATGTACATTCGTCGTCGAACCAAAGCGGATTCTTTCTACTTTTTATATATGTATCACAACAATGTATATTAATGTTTTCAAACGTTAATCGACTAGTTCAAAAATGTATCTCAATTATTATAACTTAGCTCTGTTTCGCTTTAAAATGCACCTAATAGATATAAATTTGTTCTGTGTGTTTCTGTTCAAAATGCATCTGAGGGAAATCTTTTTTTCTGTGTGTTAGTGTTCAAAATGTACCTAAGGGACATAAATTTATCCTGTATATTACTGTTCAAAATGCACCTAAATTTTTCCTGTTACATTCTTTATGTTATTTATATTTTATCATCTCAATCAGGTGTGGAACCACTTCGACGCGGGCGCTTGTCCGGGCCAAGCGACGGGCGTACGCGTTCGTCTCGACAACGGTCTGTCCGGATACATCCACATCAAGAACCTGTCCGATCGTCACGTCACCGATCCCACTGAACGGGTGCGAATTGGACAACTCGTACAGTGTAGGATACTAAAGATAGACGTTGAGAGGTTCTCCGTGGATTGCTCGTCAAAGACTTCGGACTTGCGCGATAAGAATAATGAGTGGAGGTTCGTATAATTTAGTATTGTTCCTTATAATAAAATATATAGAGTTATTAAGTAAATAACTAAATGGATTACCTGTTTAAAGAATCAATAGAAACGTAATAACTACTTTTGGAGATTGTGTGGTGTAAAAACGTCTTGCTTTGTTAGTTTGAGGTCAATCTGGTGTTAAATTAATAAAAATTGTATTTTTTTTTATCATTAACACATAATTCATTTAGATTGGTTATCTTATTTGAAAATAATATCAGTTAAGTTGCATTTCCTGAGGACTTAATGCGATTCAATTTATTTTCAATTTATTTCGTGGGGCTCGTATCTTATACATGTAATTTTTTAGCATTAGTTCGTACTAAATTGTTTTTAGGTAGTTTTATATAATTAAATATTTCCAGACCAGCGAGAGACCCTTACTACGATCAAGAGGCCGAGGACAAGGATGTTCGGAAAGACACTGAGGCGAAACAAACTAAGGAGAGGATGCAGTATGTTAAGCGAGTCATAGTCCATCCTTCCTTCCACAATATATCGTTTGCTGAGGCCGAGAAGCTAATGGAAAATATGGCACAGGGCGAGGTCATAGTACGGCCTAGTAGTAAGGTAAATTATCTTTTGTTGGATATGCGTTTGGATATTGTAATAAAATATGTGTATAATATATTACATACTTTATTTACAGGGTCAGGATCACCTAACGGTAACCTGGAAAGTTGCGGATGGAATCTGTCAACACATCGATGTCCGGGAGGAAGGCAAGGAGAACGCGTTCTCGTTAGGTAAGTTATAAATAACCTATAATATATGTTATTATTATTAATAATATGTTGTTAGTAATAATAGTTATTTTGAACATTATAATCTTTTATGCAGGTCGAAGTCTCTGGATTCAGGGTTCAGAATTTGAAGACTTGGATGAAATCATTGCACGGTACGTGACGCCAATGGCAGGGCACGCGCGCGATCTGATCGCATACAAGTATTACAAGCCCCTCGGCGGCATGCGCGACAAGGCCGAGGAGGTGATCAAGGACGAGAAGGCGAAGAACCCGAACAAGATCCATTACGTGATATCTGCCGCCAAGAACCACCCCGGCAGGTTTCTGCTGTCGTACCTACCGCGCTCGCGCTGCACGCACGAGTACATCTCGGTGACGCCCGACGGGTACAAGTTCAGGCAGAAGATGTTCGACTCGCTAGGCGGGCTGCTCAAGTGGTTCAAGGAGCACTTCCGGGATCCGCCGCCGAGCAACACGCCAGCGGCCCGCACGCCCGCGGCGCGTACGCCACACGGCGGGCTCACCTCTGCCATGTACCACACGCCCGCCGCGCACACGCCCGCCTTCCACACCCCCCCGCACCCGCCCGGCCCCGCCCACACCCACACGCCCCACACGCCCTCCGCGCAGACGCCCTACATGACGCCGTTCGCCGCCACGCCGCGCCAGCCGGAGTTCCTGCCGCCGGCGCCGCGTCACAAGCCCGCGCTGGCCGCCTACACGGAGCCCTCCGACTGGCAGAAGGCGGCCGAGGACTGGGTGCGACACCGCGCGCGGGACACGCCCGGCAGCACGACGCCGGGCTCGGTGCGCACGCCGAGGGCGTCGCGCAGGCCCCGCCACGACGTGCGCACGCCGCGGCACGACGCGCGCACGCCGCGACACGAAGTGCGCACGCCGCACGCGCACAGCTCCGGCCGCTCGTCGCGCGCGCACTCGGTGCGCTCCACGCCGCACACGAACACGTCGCCGCGCTCCATGTCGCTCGGCGATGCGACGCCGCTCTACGACGAGAACTAGCCCGAAGACTGACTTGCGAGGGTAGACTTTTTATTTTTGTACCGGAAGGAGGATGACGACTGCGTGTGGCGGGCTGGAATCGTTTTCGCTAAGACGGGTCGCCGTTCATAATTATCCGGATAAGTTGTGATCGTTTTGATACGTTACATTCATAGACCGTATAGGTTTCGGTGTTCTCGATCCTAGCATGCGGTCCGGCCATTCGGTCCAACACGATAAGCAATAAGGTTGACTTTCATAGTCTTGTTTGTACCTTGACAGAGTATTAGCAAATTTCCATATTATAAATAACCGTTTGTCACAACGGCCGAAAGTTGTAAGTGAATAAATAGATAATTTTATTATTATCATTGAAATATCCTAATGATTACATTATTCCCTTGTTACCGTTGTCTCTTTCATTAATTTTTCCAGGAGAAGATTGTACATTTGTTAGAGTTAAGACATTTATATACCTGATTGCATGCGTCACTGATTTAAATTATGAATTATATTTATTGTTCTCTTGAATGAATATTTAGGCAATAACATATATTTTTTTAATATACCAAGTAGATTGGTAGCTTGGAGTATATCATGTGTTTGACGAGCATTGAAGGTCCCAAACGGAACTTTACTTTACTTACTTCATGGTAACATGAATGTAAAACTGCCGCATTCGCTCCGCTATGGCTATTATAGACAATTGCCTTACAGATGGTTAGTGACGACGTATTGAGCATCTACGTAATCATTTATTCGCAGCCGGTTTCGTCCGAAATTTAAATAATAAAAATTATGACAAATCATATCGTATTTTATTTATCAATTATTTATATATGATTGAACTACTACTGCTTAAGTTGCCTATGCCACGAAGATTAATTAGTGTAAGTTTGGTGTTATTTATTCATATTTTATACCTATAACTTTTAATATATACCTATATTAATATTGTTAGACCATATTATGCCTAAAACATGTGGTAAAGAAATAAAATTAACGTCCTTTGCAATTTGAAAGATATAAAACAGTTTATAAAACTCACAGTTGAAAAAGGTTGTAGTCTCTTTTCCTTTTGGGTTTAGTTTGGTTCGTTGGTAATAACGGACACCTTTCACTGGTTAACTGGTTTTTATTCTAAAGATTCTTAACTACAATACAACTGCATTATCTAATGGTTAATGGCATGAAATACGCGACGTAATGGTTAATGGTGTTGAATACGCGCTGCCCGGGGTGGCTGCGCTGCCCGGGGTGGCTGCTGGTTACGTACTAAATTATATGGATAAAACCTAAATTAAGGAAAGTGATTGCGCGTCAATTGCAACTATGCAAAAACGCGTAATCGCTGTTCTGTTCGAATGTGCAAATCCGAACAACAGTAAGTGAAAATTTATTTGAAGATATTTGCACAAAAAATACAAACAGAACCTTCTCCTTTTATGAAGGCGGTTAAAAACAAAATGGATGTCAATTTTATGGACTTTTATTATGGCATTGCGCCAGTGGCAAGATTTATAAACATTTATTGTTCGAACGATTGAATGTGCTCTCTGTCATGGGAAAGTGCACATATTTGTATAACCTACATCGCAAGAACATACATCGCACAACCATGATTCTGTGAGTAAATATTCCTGTATCAAGAAGGTATGTGTTGGGCAAGCATTACAGAAATAGCGAGGTGGATAATAGGATAATGGCTTAAATTGCAGTCGACAAATTGTCATTCGTGGGGCTACGAGAATAGAGATATTATGGGCCGCGCGTTGCCGAAGTGAATTCAACGTAAGAATTGTAAGTATGATAAGAATGGTAATAATGTGTGGAAACTAGTCAAAAGTCGCGTGTTGGGGATTGTTTGAAGTTGAAAACCGGTGATTAGAAGCTGCAAAGAAAAAATAGGCACTATGAGGTGACTTGTAGGCACTTTTGCTACTCTTAACTTATAATACATTCTAAGGTAGCTGTGGTGAAATGCCTTAATGTGATAAACATTAAGGCATTTCACATGTGAGGTGACAAGGGGTTGAGGTTAGGAGAGGGAGAGAGTGAGGAGATTGACATTTGGTTGAGCAATCATTATTGTAAAACGATTGAAAATATAAAAATGGTGAAAGATATTCTACAGTCTACCCATTATTGTGCCACTGCTGTTACGGGTCTTCTTATAGGCCATAGTCCACGTGATAATTGACATCTAATACGCACATAATTTTAGAAAAATCTGTGGTGTGCGTCTCGATTTTGAACCTCAGACTCTCGATTGAGAGACCGAGTTGCAACCATTCGGCTATCACTGCTCTGTATATATATATTTTTTAATAATAAAAGATATTATTCTATAGTGTTCTTATTTTATTGGACACTTCCATACCGTCATCATAATTATATTATGTGAACTAGGAACTGAATATAGAAAATTTATGAAATTTAAATTTTCGGTCTACCTATTTATATATAATACATTTTCAAGATATCCTACACTATCTTAATAAATTTAAGATTTTTTTTTTTCAAAAAACAACAATTACTTTATGAAAGCTACGCAGCTAAGCAGGATGCCCCGCTCTTCCTTTATACAAATTAGTACAAAAAAATAATTGTGTTTGTGTGAGTGAGATGAAATACTTATAATATATGTTACGCACTTACCAAGAAGTAGTAAGACATGTAGTTGTGGAAACTAAATTTACATTTTAAGAATCGGAGTTAGGTAATCATGTAGCTGACGAAACTCCAGATTTCCATTTATAATAAACATACGCGATAATCTTTATGGTCGCTGTTGACACGAGAGGTAGTTATTCCGGTAAGATTGTAGGTACTTTGTTAATATCGTATGAAAGGTTCTGTATACAATACAGAGTAAGTTCCGGTGATGATCTTGATCAGTCTTTCCGTAAACTTAGGCCGGCGCGCGCGTCGTTACTCGTGTCGATCGGAAAACGCGGTTTTTATTTTCGTCAATATTTTTACACATCAATAATTTTTGTAAATGCCATTTAAGACAATAATTAAAAATAATACAAGGATAGACGGTGAATTATTAAAATTTTCTTAGAAATAAAATAAAACGGACAAGACGGGATTTGGTGAATATATTTTTAATTATTTTTTTAATAATTTAATAATTATATATATAATAATAAAGATAGGTCCACTTGTAACCAAAATTATAATTAAAAAATGATCGTAACTAATAAGAAAGTTAATTTGTTCCATTGAGTATGGTACGTAAATTTAAGTTTCAAATTAATTCGGTATGGAAATTTAAAGTTCTAACTGAAGTTCAAGGTATGTAAAAAATATTATTCAATTTCGGATAAATTTCTAAGATAGTAAGTGTTAGGTCAAAAGTTTTACAATGGTATTATGATGTAGGAGAAAGATAAACATTTAATGTTTTTAAAATAACAAGATGAGCAAGCTTTAGTTATAATAGCTATAAGAGACAGATGTACGTATAGAAAACAGTATTGTTTATAACAGAGTCTCATAAAAAATAATTTTCCTATTGTTTCATAGAATTGCCTTTTCAATACACAGTTTCATGCAAATCAGAAGTATATTATATACTTATCTATCTACATAATTTAGGCTGCAAAGCAGATGTGTAGCTAATAATATGCAGGAGAGGGATGAGTATAATAAACTCATTTGAGAAATATGTATGTAGTTAAACATTATGTGCTACTCATTCGTTGGTAGTTACATATACACATAAATATAATGGAAGGATGTCCCTAATTTTAAAATTACTGACGTTTTTGAGTTCATTGTACGATGTAAACATAATTTACAGATTGTCTTTAAGATTAGTATTTTATTGGAAGGCGTAAATATTCTATATGACGTAGGACACGTAAAGATCCACTTCCTCTATTCTCGTGGTAATAGGAGATTAAGTAAACTAAGATTGCAGAATATGAGCAGCCCATGAAAAAAATTATAAGTTGCCGTTACTGTTAAAGAATATTAGAAGCTACTGAACCGAGTAGACGCGAGTCTTGCGACCGATAGATACTTAACTATCGGGCAAAACTTAGGGTACTTTATCTTAAAATATTTAGGATTTTTCAATAGGTATTTATTGCACAACTCGTCGAATGAACAATAGACATTTTATATAATCTTTCTCTAGATGCAATGCGCCTAATATCTATGTTACCTATATTATACACGATGGTCAACTTGATCATATCCAATGTATTCTGTTTACTGATTTGATTACTCTTATATTATCACCGTCACTCTCTATTGTCAGTCCCATAAGATATATATAATTATAAATTATAATCTAGAACATGAATAAATAATATTCAATTTTATTCGTATTTTCGTATTTTGAATGTAAAACATAAAATACAGATTGGTTATAATTTGGTTTTATTTCTATGCTATCATTTACTATAACATTGAGTCATATTAGATATTATTAAAGCTACCTGATTATTTCCAGTTTTATTTACTTTAACAAAAAAAAAGAACAAGGTGGACGCTATTTTTTTAAATAGGGAAATGAGCTTTGGTTCATCTACGTCTAAAAATAACGTGTAAACGGACGGAAGAGTATTTACATGTTGATTGGGGGCTTGAGCCTCCTAGCACCAAAGATATACTATACTATCTATACTAATGTTACACAACAGTAGAGTTTGTTTGGTTGAACGGGCTAATCTCAGGAACGACTGGTTCGTTTTTTTTGTATTGAGTAGTCCATTTATTGAGGAAGGCTATAGGCAACATTACGCTATGTTTGTGTGTTTTTTTTCTTATTTAGCATCGGGCGAAACCGCGTAGCACACCTTGTATATACATATATTTGGAACTAAAAAAATGTTAAAGTATTTTAGCTCGCACATTTATTTTACAACTTCGTGGTTAACGCATATGTAGGTGCGTAATTATTATTAAAGAGCTCAATAAACATAATTAAGTATATAAAATATTTACATATTATCAATATAATTAAGATCAGCTCGACAAACATCCAGACTAAAATTTAAATATCTCGTTCTTTGGTAGCATGTAATACAATATTACATTTAAATATTAAACGTAGGCAGAATCATTATTCACGAGCTCTTTCGTTTTTGCAATCTGCTCCCGAAATAAAGTGTTTTAGGGACCCCACTTAATATTCATACTTAAAGGCATAGAATAGCATTACAAAGCCATCTACTTTTTCGTAACATTTCGACAGACGTCATTTTTCATTTGACGTTGTACATAAAGCCTTGACCTTAAAAAATTGACTGATTAATCAAGCCGAACAACTTTATTTATATGTGTCTAAAGATTTAATTCTATATCGTAAAGTTTTTGATTTCTTTACGTGATTATATTAAGTATTTGTGCCTCTGCCCGTCTCGTACCCGTCAAGTATCGGACGTACGAAGTCTCAGATCAATAATAAGGATAGAAGAATATCTACGTAGGTAATAAAGCTAAGATTTCGTGAAAATCTGAAGTTTTTAATGCAATTTCGAATTGTTTAACTTTATAACTAGTTACATCGTTAAAAACATTAAAACAAAAATCCCGACTGCTTAAAACGATTTTTGTCCAAAATGTTGAAATAGTCAACTAAAAGCATTACTCGTATATATATTTGGATTGGTCTATTTACTAGCATCAATATAGGTATCATCATTTGATACCCATATTATCGTAATAGTAAACTGTGCCCATGGACATTGTGACAACTTCATATAGAACAGGGGTTCTATCTGAAATCAATCACAGATGCGTTGCTATTCCCGAGGATTAAGATGGTAGCCTCATGAAATAAGTGAGCCGGCGACCACACCCTTCCAACGAAACCCAAGAACTGCTTTACGCTAGAAATAGGTGTGGCGGTGGTACCTCCCCGGTCGCATTACGCTGGTTCTACCACCTACGCAAAGTTTTGTTTTAAAGCTACATCTATGTTTTTTAATGGTCTTAGTGAATCGTAATATACGATCGTGACTAATGTTCGGTTTTGGGCATCAAAAAAGTGGCCGCACGTTTTTGAAACTGGTTTTGGTCACGTGTTGTATTGCGAAAGTAATTTATTATATTACGATTATTTGTTTCTCGGAATAATACACTTATGTAGGTAATTAATTTAATGGTGGTATAATCCTTTTTGGGTCGATACTGGAGGCATGACAGCCTCTTCTACTATTGCCTAATAACTGCAGTGTTAAGTATCGTTGCATTCCAGGATAAAAGACGTAGTAAGGCATGCATAGGTACTTATCCGAGACCCCCGCTAACTTAGACTTCAGGTGTAGCATTGCATATCGTCGCTTATATAACAATATCACGAGAAACAAAAAAACTGTATATTTTGTATCAAGTTCTTCAGACAAAATATATAGTTTTTATCTCTCCTGAAAGGTTACTAAATATCACTTGCACGGTATCGTAACTGTATATTTTGTATGAAATTCTTCAGACTTAATATACCGTTTTTTGTTTCTCCTGAAAACTTACCAAATATCATGCGGTATTGTTATATAAGCGACGATATGTGGCCTACCAGGTAGGTTTCTAATCTAGTTAAACTGTCTGTCTAAATAATGTTGGTTGTAAAGTTGCAGCATAAGAACCTATGTCAATTGGTATGAGCTCCGACACCGTAAATAATACGATCTTTTAGTTTCGAATGGATAGATCTAGTTTGACTACGGCCAGCACTTGACTTTATAAATATGCTTTGTATGTGTGATGGTTGCTATTCCGATTCAAAATGACAGTGTATAGTTTTACCTAGGCAAGAGTTGCAGTTAATTTTGTTACTGACGAGGTTTCCTTCAGTGGCAATATTCAAATGTTGCTTCACTAAATTTATTACAGAAACACCTTTATCTAAAGGTTTTTCTGTAAAAATACTAGTATTTTAAATTACAATGTAAATTAAAATACCAGTTTTTAATGTAAGATGTTATTCTGAATGTCATCATGAGATATTTGTAATCAGTAAAATCATGCTTAACCTGTCCTCATTTATATAGGGCGTGACACAAAGGTTACGTTGACATTAGAATCAATTGTTTAGATATTATTAGACTAGATTATCTTCCGCAGCCCGACTAATGGTTTTTATCTTTATCACGAACCCACGTGTTTCTTTAACCTCGGTTTCTCTTAAGGCTAGAAATAGTTATCTTTGTAAATTTACAATGATAGCATAGTTGGTTCAGTACTTTTCGCGATCGTTTCAAAGATTCTAATATACAAACAACACCCAATATATACTTTTTATTATATAGTAATACCTTACGATATATGATATACTTAATTAATAATCATTTCATCTAATTTCTATTATATTATTCTGAGCTGAGCTTCTTTCAGAATATGGTTATGTATATTCTATTCTGTATTAGACTATACCTACTTACATATCTAATAGGTACATCACGCTGATGAAGTGTGGATCAATGGACTTTATCCCATTTTAAAATTTAGAAAGTCTAGTATTTACCAATATTTTTGGACGATTCCTTTATCAATAAATATTGTTAGTTAGTTTCAGCAGCCCCGGATATTATTTTTTTAAGCGGGGCTAAAAAAATACCGCCCCGACCGACTTTTTTCTCATCAAATGTCTACTAATAACGTGTTTAATGTAAATTTTAAAGTATTCGTGCCTAGACTGAAATTAAAAATAACCCATCCCAATTGTGAATGTCAAATTTAAGAAGTTATTCATTGCAACGAGCATTCGTTTGCAAATTTTGGATTTGCCGCCCTCTAAACTTGTCGCCCGGGGCGTAGGCCCCGGCTTGCCCCTCCCTAGATCCTGGGCTGAGTTTCAGATATGCAATTACTTAGAAAAAAATTAGTGCGTTCAACCCCGAAATTACAACAAGAAAACCGTGATATTCGGTAAAACTAAGCTATCATCAGGTTTTCACGTAGAATGTATTGTGAAGTATAAGTAGGTATGAACATAATCTTAACATTGTTTTCTCATAATAAAATGGTCTCACGGATTTAGATAAAACAAAGTGCAGACAGAACTAGGTAAGGGCAATAAAACTTGCTTGCTTTACGAATAGCTTTGCTATATCTATATTTGTTTAGGTTTAGATATTGCTTCCATTCTTGTACGACTTTGCACTAGGACGCTTAGATATCTATTCAATTTTGTAAATAAAGATTATTAAAATACGAGTAAGAAATTTGCTACATAACTATCATAGTTCAACCGGTATCAAAAAGCATATTGTCCGTGCATATAACAAAAATAGTAGGTATGTGTGTATAACAAAAATTGTATAGTTAGTATAACAAAAATAGTATAGTTTTGTGTGTCTGTATATCACATATGTTTAAAAGAAACATCCTTTATTTTCTCTGTCCGTTTGTCTACGTATTTAACATTGCATAAAATTAAATATACTGAAGTGAATTATAAGGATATGACTATATTTATACTTCATATCACATTTAGTTATTATTGGATAAGAATCCAACTAACGAAAGTTAGTACAATTTTAAGTCATGTTACGTATTTAAATGCGGATGAAAGCGCGACGCACAGTGAGTAATCTCTATATGTAAAAAAAACTCTTTCGTTACTGAGTGACTGACTGACAGACAACACACAGCCGAAACTACTGAAGGTAGAGTGTTAAAAGTTAGTATGAAGATTTCTCAGGGAGTGTACAGGAGAACTAAGAGAGG
>DWLI01001563.1:0-15154 GCA_018249915.1 Cecropterus dorantes dorantes | reverse complement strand
CCAAAATACTTTGGGATGCAAAATACTTTGGGATGCAATATTAACCAAAGTCTTGTTCTACTTTCCAGAAGCGGTTGCATGGTTGCCGTGGCTATGGCTGCTGCTAGCGATGGTATCTGGAGGTGTGATCCGGAGGCAGGTAGACCAGGAGGAACCCTGGGAACCTTGCCATACATATATTCTATGCAACTTAATGTACCTGGACTGCTCTAATCGGGGACTTATGGAGTTACCCGATGGGCTGGACTATAATGTAAGCAATTTAACTATGTTAGCATATTAACCAGGTAGGTGGTGAAATTGATAGAATTTTTCAACCTACCTGGTTAGTTGGGGCAATGCCGCAACTGGGGTAAAATCCATCGACTGAAATTGAATGAAAATGTAACCTAAATTCTCATTATAAAAATTTTGTCAAGCTTGTACATAATATTCATAGCGTGCTATATGAAGCCGCTTATTTTATAAAATTTGGTCAACTTAGTCTACAATTTCAATCATACGGCTTTACCCTAGATCGCAAAATAAATATGACGTAATCCCAATAAAACTCATAT
Organism: Cecropterus dorantes dorantes; assembly: GCA_018249915.1. Taxonomy (NCBI): domain Eukaryota; kingdom Metazoa; phylum Arthropoda; class Insecta; order Lepidoptera; family Hesperiidae; genus Cecropterus; species Cecropterus dorantes. Next base: position 14,597 of record DWLI01001563.1, on the reverse strand, counting down.
TATGATTGTCACTATAATACTAAGTACATTTGTGCGAGAGAAACACAATCCCGTGTTCCTTTAATCTCAAATAGTCAAAATAAGATAGAGTCCATAGCATGTTTTATATGTACGATATAGTTTGAAAGTGTAATGGTGACGACAATCAAAATACTGATTTAAAAATGTAGCAAGAAACGCATGCAAGTGTATTCGTTTCTTGCAACGAAGCAATTTTATCTTGTTACTGTGGTTGATTGTTACAATGCTCAACCGAATTGCGAGCCATACTTAAATTATACGGCTATACATAGCATATTTAATGAACAAAATTACTATACATAGCAGTACTATAAATAACAGTTAAGAAAAACAGATCAATTACCTTGCTCATAGAAATGTACATTAGACACTAGCAGGATTGTTTGTTAGCTGATGTGATGTTTTATTTTAACAAAGAATTGCTTTTCAATCTTATTATTTTATCAAATTTGAAGCAGTAAACGACCATGCATCTCACCTGATGGTAAGTGGTCGGTGGTGGGTCACCAGTGGTATTGCCCATAGATATTTGTAACCAACACATAGATCAGAAGTTCTTCCTGAAGCCTATTACAGATGCGTTGCCACTCCTGAGGAACTACCGAAGACATGTTATGCTAATGCTTATGACAATATAAATATGATAATATAATATTTCCGTTCTATTTACAGGCTCAAGTATTGTTGTTGTCGAATAACAATTTTGAAACGTTTCCTCAACAACTACAAAATTTCTTTCAAGTACAAGTACTGGACCTGTCCGGGAACCTTTTGACCCGGCCTCTACCCAGCTACATGGAAAGTTGGACCTCTCTACAGACTCTTAACTTATCGAATAATCATTACGATTCGTGGCCGAGCAATGAACATACGTATCACATGAAAAAGATGGATTTATCAAGAAACAAAATCAATAACATCGACGAGGACGCATTCAGGAGAACGCCGAATTTATTTTTTCTCGATTTATCTGATAACAGAATCTACGATTTGCCGCCGGCATTGTTCACTCACGCGAACAACTTAGGTACACTCATTTTATCCAGAAATTATTTCTCAGAAGTACCCAGCTTTCGATCGCCCTCTTTGAGGAATATTTATTTGAGTAACTGCCAAATAACGCGTATAGACGTCAACTCACTCACAGCAATGAATTCATTATTAGAATTGGATCTCTCAGGTAACGAGGTCGAAAACATTCCAGACAATTTTGCCTCGAATACTCTACAAGAACTGGATTTGAGTTACAACGGAATTAGTACACTCACAGACCGGACCTTCTCGTCATTACCGCATTTAGCGGTATTAGACTTGAGAGGAAATGAATTCAAAGAGGTATGGTCAACCTCACACTTCTCCTCAAATCCTTTTTTGAGGGAAGTTCGTGTGAAGGGAAACCGATGGAGTTGCGATGGTTTTAATTTAAATCTTCTGCTCACCTTTGAATATTTGACTAAAGAGCCACCAAAAGTGACCGATCGAAGCTCACTTATCTGTTACTCACCATCGAATGTAACGCATTTAAATTGGCAACAGGCATACATACTCACTTGGCATGGTGTTGAATCTTCCACAAACTCGTACACGATGATGGCCGTAATGGTCGGTGTTATAATTGGTATATTGATCACATCTTTCGTTTGTCGAGGAATAATGGTTATGAACAAGCCAGATCCGCCACGACCGACGCCAGAGACCACAGTCCTGAATCTGAATGGTTCCACGCCTCAGGAGAGAGCTGATTCGGTTATAATGAGGGTTCCGCTACGTGAGGATTTGCCTCCGAGCTATGATGAGGCCCTGCTAATGCCGAGACTAAATGCTTCTTTCCACTCATTACCAGATTTTGTTGATGAACCCGAGGAAACTAGTCGCCGGTATCGTAGATCCAGATCTATTGGGGATCTAACAGAATTTAGGCCTAGGACTATTGACAGACGTTCTATAAGAAGAACAGTTGAAATCCATATAACGTAATTCAATTTCATTTCAATTTTATTAATTTTATAACTATTTTTACACTAGTATTATTTAAGTTATTGTCTTGTTATAAATGTAAATATCGACCTAATAAAGTTATTTTAAAGTGTTATTTAATAAAATATTGGCATTATAAGTTAAGACCCTTAATTTGAGTTTAAGTTTAAGCTTAAAATACCAATTTAGTATTTTTTGTAGAAACCCTTTTGTAGAAACATTATTTTTATTTAAGGCATTAAATTAAAAACATAAAGAATTTACTGCCCGCAGTGGATGTTGGTTACTTAGTTGAGCTTAATTATAGAAATATTTTCCGACCCTCAAATAGTCAAAATAGCTGTTAACTAACGCCATCTCTAAAACATTTCGGAACTATAATACATCTTTGCAATGTGAGTATGAATTTTGTTTTAAAGTAGTTAACTAGATGGCGTTATTTCAGATTAATATTTCATAACGTGATTTAAACGAAATCTTGAAGTACAAAATAAATGTTATTTATATGTTAAAAATAAACCAGTAAATTATCTAATTTGTTTAATTATTTCTTTATACGCTAATGAAATTTGTTTCTTTTATGAAACCCATACTGTTTTGCTTAGACTAACTGCATTACAGTTTATAAGCATGTACATTTATGTTTCAAATAATGTATTATGAAAAAATAATTCAAATTATAATACGATATGTAGTTCGTTAGAGGTACTTGGACGCTAACGGTCTCATGAACCTTATCATTATCAATGATAACACGTCATGATATTATTTGGCTCATAGTGCTCATACAATGTTATCTCATGCTTACGATCGCACGTAAGTCTATACAGGATTAAACTTAAGTATACAAGTGTCTCATCGGAAGTTACTTCATATTTATTCCTACCGAAATATTTAAAAAAGACAGTGTGAAAAAAGACAATTAAGGTGTGTAGTGTTGGTGATAGGTTATCAAAGTGATCAATAAGTAGGTACTTATTGATAAAAATAAAGTTATTTGATAAACTTAGTGATAAAGTGTTACTATTTTAACAGCACCAAACCTAAACTTAAAAGACTAAAAAATGAAATAGGTTCTACAAATAATGGTTTGCTTGATTTATTCATACGGTGAGTTAATGGCTCTTTTTAGTTCTATTTAATAAAAATCAAAATAATATTTAATACTTGTACCCAACAGCTGGTACCTGTAAACGAGTAATCTAGCCTTTACTATTATTGGTAAAACATAGAAATTATTTATCTATCCGTATTATCAAACACGATTATTCGTTGACCTATGTAACCCTTTATCACATAGGTAAACGTAAGTAAAGGTAAGTCTGTATCAAATGTTGTTGATATTATTAAATACATGTAGCTTTTAACACCGTTTATTAAGCAAATACTCGACTAAGTTTTTCTCGGAAGTATTACGATTTAAGTACTTAGTCATAAAAATTACTACAATGAGTCACAAACAATATATTGAGTACTAGAAACGATTCAATAATGATTTATTTGAACAATTTACAAAAATATCGTGAATAACGCATAGCCTACCTACTGGTTATACTTATTAGTCAATGGTAGTATTAAAACATACATTTCTTAACCTTGTTTGCAGTTTTGATATCAAGTAGGCGAGTGCGACCTAAATTTAGGTGTTCCATAACCAGAGGCTTTATCTAAAACTGATAGCGAAGATAAAATTGTTGTATGCGCCTCCTAATGTTTCATTATTTACCCACTGTGTCTTTAGCAGGGACAATGCGCTCCTTTTAGGGTTACTGAGGTTACACGTGACCAGAAAGATAGATCCGTTGCCCAACTTGCTGCAGGTGTTCAGAAAGCAATTCAGTGTTCATTAATGTCGAAGGTATTACGGTTATATGTATTCGATAGTAAAAACGAAGTTACTTCAAATACTCAAGTGACGTTTATCTTTGCAGCTAGTAATGATACGAAGACGGTATGATCCTGTTAAAAACGACCAGCCTTCTTCTTCTGTTGGTGATGACAAGTGCAGAACTTTTGGAATTCGATGACAATACAAATGATGTTTGCTATTTGTGTTCCTGTAGTGCAGACAGAGCGATTGTGGACTGTTCTCGGAGAGGCCTCACTACTCTTCCAGATGGACTTGGTCATACGGTAAGCAAGTTATAAATTATCATGATTAGGTATATTATAAAGGCTGTCAAAATCCTTAGTGTCACCATAAACTTTTCAAAATAAATTATTTTACTCATTTTCTGTTTTCCAGTTACACACACTTACGAGCAATTTAATATCATGTTAAATCATTTATTTTCAGGTCACCAAGCTTAATCTTTCAAACAACGAGATAACTGATTTTCCGGAAAATCTCAGCAGATTCTACAATTTGATATCATTGGACTTAAACTCAAATCTAATAAAAGCCATACCGGAAAATGCGTTACAAAATCTTACTGCATTAGAAGTACTTAATTTGTCCAGGAATCACTTTGAAGCTTGGCTTGACCTCAATCCTAATGAAGTTCTTAAACCAGCGGGCAGTTTGAAAATTTTAGACCTGTCTCATAATAGACTGCGCACATTAGGAAATTTAGCAAATAGAGAACTTTTAATAAGTCCATCTCTTGAGACATTAATGTTGGAATATTGCGAGATTGATTCAATACATGGAAGATCACCCCTGAGTGGACTAATTAATATTAGAGTCTTAAAGCTGAACTACAATCCGCTTGTAAGAATCCAAAACCTTATATCGCCTACGCTTAGAAGTTTGTATGTGAGCAATTGTCAATTGAGCCATATTAACTATAATGAATTATCTTATTTACCATCATTAGTACATTTGAAGATGTCACATAACTATCGCTTGGAGCTATCATCCTCATCGAATAGTCTGTATTCGAGTTCCCTAAAATATTTGGATATATCCTATTGTAACGTTTTTCAACCCAGCCTCCAAGGATTTTCAAACCTTAGAAAAGCAGTAATTAATCACAATATGGTCAGATTCTTACGAAGTAATGAATTCATTAATAACTCTAAATTGGAATACCTGGATTTATCAAACAATAATATAGGATCTCTTAAAAGTGATACATTTCGAGGACTTACAATGATAAAATATCTTGATTTATCGTGGAATGAGATAGCCTTGGTACCGGAAGACACTTTACTGGAAATGCCAATGTTGACTCACATGAAACTCGCCAGAAACTATTTAAATAGAGTTGGCCATTTAAAATCACTGTCATTGTCGATTTTAGACATGAGCTCTTGCGAAATTAATATGATTGGTAAAGACTCCTTAGAAGGACTGCAATCGTTGATGGATCTAGATTTGTCACGTAATCCTATTGCTCACATCCCTGACAGTATTTCCTCAAATACACTGAAATATTTAAACTTGAACTACAATAGAATTAGTTCTGTTGGCAATTTAACATTTTTTATGTTGCCACGATTGACAGGTTTAGGGGTTGTGGGAAACCGTTTTACTAATATATGGAGCAGAAGTTACTTTGAATCTAATTTATATCTAGAACGACTAGATTTAAGTGACAATATGTGGAGATGCGACTGTACTGATAAAAACATGTTTGATTTTTATGAATTTGCAACTTTAGAACCAAACAAAAAAGAAGAATCTTATAACCTAATATGTAACAGTCCAAATCATATAATAGGGCAAACGTGGTTTGAAGCTTGTTATTTTATATGGAATCCTAGCGAGAAAGTAGCAAGCGTGGATGGAATAATATGGTTTCTAGTTTCAATGATTGTAGGATTACTTTTGTGTATACTTTTAGTAAACACTATAAGAAAATCCATGAATCGTCGTTTGGTAGCTATACAAAGAGAACGGGAAAGGCAAGTAGAAGAAGCAAGAGATAGATTGAGACAATTAAGGATACGTGCAGAGCAAGAGGCACTATGCAACACCCCCGATCCTCGTGACTTAATCGCGCCACCTTCCTATGATGAAGCTCTCTCCATGCCAAAATTAAACGCGTCCTGCCATTCTCTCTGCGAAACAGGCACTGGAAAGACTAAGAGAAGGAGAGGGCGAAGAAAAACTAAGTCTAGTGGAGATTTATTGGAGGAGACGGAAAGAGAGTTAGAAGTTAGGGCCGTAGATGACCTGGAGCTTACGGAAACATCGAACGGTAATCGAAGGCGTCGTCGTCGATCAAGAAAATACGGAAGTCATGAAGTAGCTGAATTAGATCAGTCACCTGGGGTACGTCGGCGTCGTATGTCGGAGTACGGTGGAACTAGCGATAGTGTGACAGTGGATATAGAAACAGAAGCATCGAGACCGTTACGGCCAAGACAGAGACGGTACTCTAGCGATGATAATGAGCCTAGAGAAAGTGACTTCTAATCACCTTTGACGATTCTGCCAGTAAATTAGCATCTATGAAAACAGATTTTTAAATGTGTGTGAAAATAAATTGTAATATTTTATTATATTATATTCTCGTTTTCATAAGTTAAAGGATTACCTCAATAGCAAATGTACAAGACAACCATTATATTCGCCAACGTTTACGTTACCTTAAACTATTTACATTACTTAGTATCAATGTATTGTATTTCTGTACCTCTGACGTGTAATATATTAAACACAAAACCAAACATTTTACAGTACAGACAAAAATGCCCGGCATTCAACAATGTGATATGATGCCGTATAAAAGTGATTATTTTATAAGGACTTAATGAATAATATTGTATATAGGTAGATTTTGCTATTTTCATCGTGTAAAAAACATTACAAGAAAACTTCTGAGGTACAGATTTATTAACTTAATAATATGGTTAAGCTACGCTTGATATATTATCATCGGGTAACTTACATCTTATTTTGCATTTACTTGTTGATAGATTTTTATAAAAAATATAATATAAAAATAAAAACTGTTTGTTTTGTAACCTGTTGTAATCTTTGTTTATATGCTGGTAGCGACATCTCTTACTACGATTGTAAACTATGTCAACAGAGGACAATGTGTGAAGTTTCGAAACCTTATACGAGATGGCGGTAGTTTACCAAAGCGAAAAATTGTAAAATTTATTTTCATATGTATAGGCATGGTCCCTATCTGAAATGATTTTTAATTTATGAAATTCAGTTCTTTTCACATCTAATTGTTTTCTTACAACGAATTACGCTTAGACACTTATAAAAATAATAAACGAATTGAAACTTAATTAAACCAAAAAGGCCGCACGGTTAGAAGATAAACAAAACCGGTAATTTGTGAACTTTGTAACAACACGAAGGTTATAGTGATTTAACTTATTACTCTACACTTTTCGTAATTTAAGTTTCCTAACAAACAGTATATTTTTATTGATTTAGTGTCCCTTTGAAAAGAGTCGGTGTTCTATGGCAGACTGCAACGAAGTAAGTTGACCACAATGACCATATATATAATGAAAAGTGGAATGAAAAGATTCTTATGGAAAACGTTTCCTCGCATAACTTTCCTCTACCAGATTTTAATAAATATCAAATTTAATTAGAATGTTTTTTATTGATGTTTCGCGAAAAAAAAATATTTATTTCGGATGCGATTTATAGGTCCCGGAGAGTTCTGGGACTTTAATCGAAGTTTCTCGTATGCCAGGCCTTTGGTACCATCGACACTTCCTAAACTCTAGTACGGATTTCAGATCTTCAACGTGGGTCTTAAATACCATTACTTAATATTACTTAGATTATCAGGTTATTGACTACATAGATTATCGATTAAGTAAGTAGGAAAGAATATTTTTATTACAAAGCTTTTGTTTAATGCAATTGTGGATTCATATTTCAATGTTATGAAAGTAAGTACATTTTTGCAATATGTTTTTAACGTATGGTCAGCCTTATTTTTATAAACGAACTTCATTATCTACTTTAGCTTAAATTAGAATTGTAAATAAAGTTATTTAATCCAGTTACCTTAATGTGGTCATAAAATAATAAGTCGTAACGAAATAATTAAGAAATATATCTGCATATTTCACAAGTAAAACTCCGGCGTTCGTTTTACTGTATTCTGGTTTAACTGGCATATTAAGACGCAAAGCGAACTTAGCTCTTGGACAGGGTTGCTAGATGATCATTTGATAAAGGAGGAAATATTGGTCTTAAAAGGAGGTTTTCTGTAAAAAAAAGAGAACATTTACTGCAAGATTTTTTAATACCTCATTGACTTCATTTTAATCATATAAACCTGAGCTGAATATAAATCATATAAAATCATATAATATATGCAAGACCTTTTTGGTTTTTTTATCAAATAATTATAAAAACTCTTCACATGTCATGTTTTTAAAGTTGTAGTGAGTGAGAATTAAAGATATGTGTATTGATCAGTGCAAAAAAGAGGACTTAAAATAGGTTAGGGAGGACAGGAGTACAAAACGTGGAAAAGGAGGACATGTCTTCCTTTTGGATACCATCTGGCAACTCTACTGTTGGTGTACCAAAGTCTCAATATTTTTATGCATTAGGCATTCTTGTGTCCTCTTTAGAATGATGCGGTGAGTTGATGAACAGGACACTACCATGGTCTTGAAGGGTAACCATTAGGATGTAACTATATCTATCGGATCTAATCTTAAAATACTAGTTTAGATACGGTTACGGTTACGATGTCTAATAATTTCTGATTTTCCAATAGTTTCTGTTCGATATTACATTAACACGGAACTTATTGTATTGTAAAGAAAATAATAATTAATTGATTCTGCTCTTTTTTAAAAAAAAATTCTGAAACATCATAGTGGATTCAGTTACGATTTCGGATAGAATTTTATTTCGGACTAGCTGTGCATCGTGGTTTCGCCCGCTACTACGTAAGAAAAAAACAAACAAGCATAGTGTGATTTTATTATAGGAAGGCTCAGTTAATAGACTATTCAACACAAAAATATTTTTTCAATTCGAACCAGTAGGTCCTGAGATTAGCGCGTTCAACCAAACAAACAAAGTCTTCTGCTTTATAATATTAGTATAGATACCCGAAAGTAGTTGGATAGCTACGGAGCTTAATCCATCCTCACCCTATCATTACTGGTAGCAACGCATCTGTGACTTACAGTACGTGTGTTGATTACAGATGTTCTTAGCTGTGATTTACATGGACATATAATCCAGAGCCTAGAAGTTTATTATGTATTATCCTGTAGTATACCCGCGTGGCGGAGCGGTCACAATACCGGTCTGACGCGCAGTGGGTTCCGGGTTCGATTCCCGGCCAGACAGACATTTAAATGAAGAATTTAGAATTCTGTTCTGGGTCTGGGTGTTTGTGTATTCGTCGTTATGTGTCCATGGCACCCGCGACACAGGACAAAATCCTAGTGCTATGAGTGTAGAAAGCGTATAGGTACACGGTTGTAAAATTATATTTGACCTTCTTTAGATGTACACGTAAATGATCACATTATTTTTATTAAATAAGTATCAGTTCCCTTTTATTATATTTCTTAATGATCCTGAACACAGGTAGCGTTTTATACTGTTTAGGAAGAGTTTAGGAGTAGGCGAATTAAAATGAAAAGTCATAAATTTCCAATCAACGTTTTATATCGTAATGTTTGAATAAAATTACATTGACCTATAAAACTTCTTATATTCGAAAAACATTATTGTTCTCAGTTTGTTCCTTCTTAATATACATTGTGGTTCATTCAATAAAAAATAACAGATTTGATAAATTATTGCGAATAATAATAGTAAATCAGTAAAAGCACAGTTATACAAAAGTAATTAAAACACTTAATTACAAAGTAGAATGATTCTTCAATATGATCTAAACAAATATACATTGATGACAAAATTGAAACCATTACATACATACATAAAATAATAGCATCAATTACTTAAGATAAATGGTATCACATTCTTAAATACTAAATTCAATAAAATTACTTAAAAGGAACTTACGCATAGACCATGAAAGAACTAATCTCTCTTACAGAAAATGATGAGGAGACATAAATTGAAGCTTACAACCAGATGGATCATTCGTTGTTCCAGATAATTGTACAACGTATAAGTTCGTTCAGTATAAAGTAAGTACACAACCATTGACATCTCCAAGAACTGTACGCATTATTGAAAATAAAAATAAAATTGCATAACACGCAACATAATAAATGATTGTACAACATGAATTACCAAAACGCGGGCCTCTACTGATGATAAATCATTAATAACAAATTTTACAACTATGATGAACATGGCAACATTATTACACGTATAAAAATATTTTTCTTATCGTGCGATATACTCTCATAAATATATTATACCACTAACAAGTTTCAAATAAAGGCACTGTCGACTACAAACACACTTTGGCAGCACGTAATACACAGTCAATAATTTCATACCCTCATTCACAAGAGTTCCCCATGATATGCACACAGATTAATCACAGAATTTTGCCAATAGTGAAGTGTTTGCTAATTGACACTCATTTACACCAAGTGTTCTTGTCCATGTCTTTAAAAATGGTTCTCAAGTAGTTGATTTACGCACATTTACGTCCACTGTTGGTGTTATAATTATGTCTCCGGCATTCGACCTACTCCGAGTGACTAGTACTGGGGTTTTAGGTTTTGGCGTCTCAGACATTTTGATCCTGACCCTACCCATATCAGGTGAATATACCGGAACATACTCCCGAGACGGCGACAAAAAGTCCGAGTCTGTAGCCTGATCTCCGTTAATTAGTGGGTGTGATACATCCGAATCTGCGTTACCATTAAGTCTGGGCAATTCATCATCATGAGCGGGCACAAATATATCTTCGCTTGACAAAGAATGGCGGTCTTTCCTAGAATCAGGCGACGTAGGATCTGATTCAAATGAAGTCTCTTGATGTGGAATCTCATTATCTTCTACTAAATTATTGTCTATAGAACTGCGTTTATTTTGGTTGGTATCTCTTGGGCTGTCAGTGCGGACATTGTTTTCCTCATTATGTTTTAAACCATTCCCAAGTCCATTCTCACCTTTCTTTTGATGACTTTCATGCGTGGGCACCAATTCATATTTGCCATTGACTATTCGATCAGTTGGAGTATCTGACAAGGCAGGCTTACCTAGCAATGATTTATTCATATCTACCATTTCTTTAGAGGCCTTTTCTACATCTCGTTTCTGTTGTCTTAAGAGCCTTCTATCTCTACGCTTCCTCATTTGTCCTTTTATTATGGCAAATCCAATTAATCCCACCAGTAAGATGACAATCAATGCTATACAGACATATGTACCAGTTTTATGAGTGACTTTCTCGTCACCTGTTGGTGCCTGACCTAGTACCTCAGAAGCATGAGTAACTCGAATTTGTTCTGAAACAGTAGTGTCCCTTGAAACTTCCTGTGTGACAGCTTTTTCAGTAACGAGGTCAGGTTCGGTTTTACTATGCCAATCAGAGCCGCCTTCGTAAATAGATGGAGGCTTAGGAATTGGAAATTCGGAAGTGGTGCTATCAATATCATCGACAAATATTTTTCTTACAGGGCCGGGATTAAGTTCTTCATATATCGGTGTTGTAGTTTCTACGGCAGCTTCCGTGTTAAAATCATATTCGTCTCCGATTGCATAAATGGATCCAGAGCCTTCGCCAGAACCTTCAATTGGATCTTCAGTGGTATGAACTATATCTGCAGCAGGAATTATACTTTCCTCAGCCATTATATTCTTATACATTTTTCGTTCGACTATAGGTTCTATTATGTCACTTATTGTTGTGCTTTCCGCATCTCCTGATCCTTCTATTAAAGGTAACGATGTAGTATAACGACCTACTTTCATAAATTGCATACTATCATCATCTTCACCCTGATCAGCACTACGAATAACGTGTCCTTCTTCTAAATAATTACCAGCTACCAAAGCCATAGACTTTAAGGCAGTGGTTTCTTTACCGATTCGAACTGCATCAACCGGTTGGTCTCCCATCATCATATCTAAGTAATTGATTTCCATTTTAGAAGATTTGCAAATATCTTTAGTTTTCAGCTCTAACCATGACCGACCCTTTAATTTTTCAGGAGTTTTACATTTAGCACTATCGATGTGTATATTGGATGCTAAAAATCGATCGCGTGCTACTAAGTTCTCACATGTGCAATCAAGAGGGTTCCCGTCAAGCTCTAAATGTTCTAAGTTGACCAAGTGACCTAAATTTGAAGGCACATCTTGTAACAGATTGTTAGTTAAATCTAAAGAACTAACACTTGTAGGAAGATGTGTAAAGGAGAGCTTCGCAATCCTGTTGTTGGCGAGATTAACATGCACTAGCTTTCTGGCATTTTGTAAGAATTTATTTAAATCTGTGATACCGTTAGTTGACAAATCCAAGGTGACGAGTTCCGTTAGCCGGTCAAGTTCATGGTTAACCTTGGTAATATTATTATGGGAGAGATCCAAAATGTTGATGTTATGATGTTTCTGACGGAGAGTGTATTTGTAGAGCTCTGCGAGGTTGCTGCATGTGACTCGGTGGAGGCCATCTCGCGTGGTGCTGCAGACGCAGCGATCGGGGCAGATGGTAGCCAGTGAGGGAGCGAAGAGGAAGGTTAGCGCTAGAAGACAGGCGTTTACAGAAAGCCACGCCATCTTGAATGAAGTCACCGCCTGGAACGAAAAGAAAGAACAGTTATTATTATGACTAAACTGATCAATGTCGCAACAGACTTTGTACAAAGGTTATAGTATCAGAGCATTGTAGTCACGTGAATAAATCACGTCTGTAATCGGTTAACGCTATTCTATTCGTGGTAACATCCCGTATAAGGTTTCAGTTACAAGCCACGGGTGTCACATTTTATACTTTGTTTAGATTAAGTTCATAATGTTTTTTTATGAAATATCTTAAACCCTTAGAGTTATTACTCCCAATTTTGATTATATATGTTTCATCGATTATTATTATCTCCGACTAGTTTTCATTTTTATGTGCCTATGAAATTTCTAGGTTCCATAAAGTGTTGATTTCTTCAGCTCTATTGTGACTTGAATCGTACGTCGACACGTAACAAGTGTTATATAAACATTAGAATATCTACGGATATTGCATGATAGGAATAAATAAGAACTGCCGGCAACCGTCGTCTAAATATAGGGTATAACAGAACACAGTCGAAGTCCCCAACGGCTATTGCCTATCAGCTCCACCTATCCAATTATTGCAGTTGCAGTTATCCGACAATTTGAATCTAGGCTTCCTTTCATCGGTAACAGCTAACAACGCACCAGCCAATTTGTATCTCTTCCAATTTGCAACGTGTGATTCCGTACCTTAGACCAAATGATATCACTACGACATAATAAGCTAATCATTTGAACTATTCTCATAATTACATAAAGATCATGAAAATAATTGATGTGTTTACGACGAGAACGTAATTGTTTATCATTAAAGGTTATCAAAAAAAGAAATTTCAAACAACATGTTAATATTTTAAGACGTTCGCTATCCAACAATGAGCTCGATAAAAACAAATAATGAAAAACGCGAAATCGTTTACGACTACTCACGAGATAATAAACTTCAAAGGAGCATCTAAAAACGATTTCGCTCGTCCTACGCAAAGCTGAGTATGTAGGTAACGAGTGTGTTATGTTTAAATCAGTATCTATTTGTGTCCACGTAACATCCTCAGTGCACTTGGCCGGCGCTCGCGGCCAGAAGTGGTTCAATGTTAGCGGCAGGAAGATGATTGTTAACCGTTTGTGCGAATGTCGTCACATCTTCGCGGGGGGCGTTCCATTTGAAATCAAGAAATATGGCAATTGTTGCGTAAGCCTTATATTTATGGAATAAAATGGCAAATGAAACACGTATTGTGAAAAATGTACAACATTAAATGGCAATGAAAAATAAAGTTCGTAATTAACGTAATGATAAAAAGTTTAGGATACGAGTATGTACTCGTATTAGATCTAGATATTTTATACTTTAAAGGTAGGAATAATTTCATACGATTATATTGACTTTCTCTTCATTTAAAATTTTTTGCTATTATAAGTGTTGAATAATATAACTTCTACCATGATTTAAAAGCCTGAACAAGGGTCAATAGGTTTGAGCAAAGGTAAATGGCCGCTTTGGATTAACAATGTAAAAATACTTGATATAAGAAATATCAAAAATGAGACAACCTTTGAGTCCAGTAAATCCGAGTATGTTTACATCGTGCAGTTGGCGTGTAAGCCTCTACATGATGTAAACATATTGAAGAGACTATCAACGTACAATTAAAATAAAAGCGACCAGCGATAAAAGCTAAATGAATAATTATTAAAACGAAAATTAACAAAAATAACACATTCAAACCGTAAAAACACTCGCATGTAATAGTTATTGATGCTTTTGATCAACCTGTGATCTAATTGCAAAGTAATAATTCCACATAATAGTCAATCAGGTAAGTGTACAAATTATTTCACCGGAATCTATAATTCTTTGCTGATATTATAAAGCAATAGAGTTTGTTTAGTTGAAAGGGATAATCTCAGGAACTACACGTTCGAATTTAAAAAAATATGTTTGTATTGAATTGTCCATTTATTGAGGAAGGCTATAGGCTAACGTCGTGCTATGTTTGTTTGT
>DWLI01001562.1:0-15155 GCA_018249915.1 Cecropterus dorantes dorantes | reverse complement strand
TATCTACGTCCAATTTTCCTTGATATTTACGTTTAAATTATGGTAGGTATATGTCTACACAAAAACATTATATATTAAAAACGAGATTGATAAATGTATACATCAGTAGACATACACTAAAGACTGGACAAAAAGTATACGAATAATGTTTTTTTTAATAATACTGAGTCATTTTTATTACATTACTCTTATTACTATTTCATGCTTTAACATACATATTATAAATAAAGATCGATGTCGTAGGTCTTTACTACAGGAAATTAAGTAAAATTACAAGTGTAAAAACCTTATTTAGCCTGGTAAAACTACAGGATTTCACCGTTTAAAAAAATGAAATTTAAAAATTTTGATACAGTAGATGAATTTCAATAAAATAAATTAAAGTTACCTCAAAATAAGAACAATAAATTTATTCACAATTGTTTAAATTTATTTCTGCAGTTTTGGTGTGATTTAAAAAAATAAAAATATAAAGTAGAAAAAAAAACGATTATTACTCATTCTTAATCCTGCAAACTATCTTTATTGCAAATATAACCAAAGTACAGAAACAGGCAAACTTAATTTTAATATATATGTGAATAAATTATATTCCTAGTATATAAAATAACTTATATTCCTAGATAAGTCCTAACATAAAATAACAAAGGATCTCACAAAGATCGTAATCTCGGGCAACCTTTGAGAATCTCATTACTCCGAGGCAGGTAATCTCAACATCTTATGGTTCGCACTATCCCAGTGGGCAAAACCGCAGGAGAAGTTCAATCCAATTACTCAATTATCGTGTTAATAATGTAGACTAATCGGTAGCGGTGGCTACCCCTGCAACCCCTACAGGAAGTGCGTACCTTACTTAATATTTCATAACACCAATTTTGTGTTGTACGATACTAGTTACTAATTGTTATTACATGTTAAGGCTCATACTTCGTGTGGTATATTTCGCGTTACGGCAAAGGAAATTAATATTAGATAACTAGTAAAAGGAATAGAAAAAAACGCAAAATTAATCTAATGGGTTCTTAGTCCTCAGCTAGAAACGCATTAGTGATTGACTCAAAAGCTATTTGGAATTTTTGAGTTACTATCATACCTGGTGTGTGGGTGGTAGCTACTTACCATCAAGTAGACTGCATACTTTACAAGAATTTAATAAAAAAAAACCAAATGTCTCATTTTTTTCTACATGAACCCTCGAATGTCTTAAGATGACTAAATCTCATTTCCGGAGCATCGAGAGTGAAATAATACGCAACTTAAATTTAAATAAATAATAGCTTACAGATTTAAAATTTTATGTTTACCTTGTATTGAGAATTCATTCGTAGCTCAGTAACATTCGCTCCGGAAATACTTCCCGGATGTCCGCCGAAACACATCACGTGCATCTCAATAATCTGTATACGAGTCCATTTATTTATCTTTAAAACAAAATATTTTGCATGTATGTATTGTATACGTATGTATATTGATATACGTTAAAAACAGTTCATATTTTTTGTATCTTCAGTTGGAAAATTAGAGTTTTCAATTGGATTGGTGACCACTTGTGACAAAATTTCAGGCGCTCCTCATCGAGGAGCGCTTGAAATTTTGTCATCGTGCTTTGCAGAGCACGTAAAGCCTTCTTTCCTGATTTTATCATTAGACTAGCTGTGCCTCACGGTTACACCCGCTCTTAAATAAGAAAAAAAAAACAAACATAGCGTGATGTTAAATAGCCTATAGCCTTCCTCAATACATTTACTACTCAATGAAAAAGAATTGTTCAATTCGAACCAGTAGTTCCTAAGATTAGCCCGTTCAACCAAACAAACTCTACAGCTTATAATATTAGTAGCTCGTTCAGCCTCGTCGCATATTGAACGGTTAATAACAAAGCAAAGAAAGATACTTTATTTCCCCTATTTATAAAATTAAATAAGTAATTCCTAGCACTGGATTTAATTCACTAGATATCAAGTTGCATCGCAAAGAACAAGAAATTGCAAACAGCAAATCTAATTGCATCTCTGAGTTTTGGCATAGGAAACTTAATGAATACACGCGAGTTTGTATTCAAAGAATAAGGTATTGTATTCAAAGAATAAATAAATGTCGATTATAAATAAATATTATTATTGCCCTAAACAATATTTGAAACTAAATTAGGCTCCATTTATATACGATAGCTCCTACGTCCTTTACTAATTTTCACTTCGAAATTAACTGCTTAATAATAAGCGTACATCACTTAAGCCGGGTTTACACTTGCTACATTTTACGAAGTCACAATCACAAACTATAGTGTACAAATGAAGTTATTTTAAAATATAAAAAAAAGTGATCCATGTCCAGTTTTGTTGCAAAATTTCAACATTTATTTAATCATTTATTACAAAATACCATAATTAACCGCTACATCGAGATATTATGTGTTTATATGTTGAGGTAAGAAAAAACAAATCAACGAGCTAAAGAGCATGCAGTTATATGCCATCTGAAGTTTAGTTGGTAAGTGGCCACTAACGTCCATGAATATCTATACTAATATTATAAAGCAGTAGAGTTTGTCTGGTTGAACGGGCTAATCTCAGGAACTACTGGTCCGAATTAAAAAAATGTGTTTTTTATGTGGTAGCGAGTGAAACCACGAGGCACAGCTAGTCTGTAATAAACGACAAATGCGTTGTAACCAACAACTACTAAGTTAGAACGCCTTGGATAAGTATGTCACTGTATATATCTCTGTAGTTATTAAGCAGGTAATATGTATGTCGGTAGTGTCTTTAAACTCGAACCATACAGTTCTACCATTTACAATATACAACAAATTAAAAAATAATTCTGAGAACACCATGACGTCATGCAGATGAGTACTCAGCTTTAGATGAACGCTCTTAGAGCACTATTAAGGCGCTCGTTTGAGCAAAATTTAATAGAAACTTAGTTTATGACACCATTATTTCGTATTAATTTCAGTTATATTATTACAACAGCAACATTCCAATGTATTAATAACGTAAACGAATATTACTTCATAACTACATTAATTTACTAGAAGGCATTGCAATTAAAATTAATTTGCTAGAGTATTTGTAATTATCGTTTTGTACGACATTAAAGTTTTGAATGTATATATCATATTTTACTGGGAAAGATGTGTCTTATCAAGTTCCCTTCTATGTCCATAAACAAAACATCACGTAGAGCAATCAGTCACTAAACAGCTTTACGAAGGAGGTACCAAAAATTCTTAAACCAATGATGGACGTTACCAACGTCTGTTAACTAGTATGACTCTCATTATAATTAAGATCTTCCCCATGAAGGATACAATTAAGCGTAATAACTTAAACTTGATTAATAAGACACTCAAGTTAAACTCAAGTACAATCATTAAGTTCCAAAATTCATGAATTGTGAACACATCCGATTCTCGCTCACATTCGATACAGCGATGCTTGTAACTCTAAATACAACAGATATTTTTAATGCAACAAATAGCTCTTATATTTATATTACAACAAATACATAATGTTTATAAAACGTCCCATTACTTCAGGTGAAAACAATAGACGGTTAATTCAAATCAAACTGAAGCACGAAATTGTGATAAAAAATGAAAACGAAATATCTGACAGAGTTTTATATGATTTCCGTCGAGTGTCTACATCATGTTCCTTAACGTAATAAGTGTCATCACGGAATATATGTCCACTGAAATAAAACACCGATACTCATTTGATATGTAGATTTTTCTAATTCACTTCACGAGAAAGGTACGGCGAAGTATGAAATTGTATTTTATTTTAACGCCATCGCCGTAAATCTTCTCACATAAGCCATAAAATGAAAAAGAAACCTTCATTCACGAGTAGGTACGAGAAGATAAATATTGCACATAAATTTCACATTTTCCACAGTATCAGACTGTGCGCATCTCCTTTACCTATACTTAGAGATGCAACTCACGAGGACTCGAAACTTAAACATTTTTCAATCTTATGTCTTTAGAAATACAGATCTCTAGACGTAGTTTCGTGAAAGAAGGGCGATCCCACATTTTATAACCTTTTAAAAAATCCTCATGCAAACTTCTTTGTAGGAATCGCTTTTATGAATTTTCTCTCGGTTAAACATTTGAACATTTTTGAAATCGTATCAATAAATAATGTTATTCCATAAGCGCATTTTAAATAACTAAGTTTTATGTTGCAATTTTCTGAAGTCTTTAAAAATATTTTTCGTTTTAAAAAACAGAACAATTATACTTTACGGAGCTTTTTATTTCGCCTCTAACATCTTTCACTAGGTATTAAGCGATAGTCTATTCATAAAGAATTAACCCTATTTTAATAACATGTGAGCGAAAATTCATAATTTCCATTGAATAATACATACGTACCGAAATTCGGGCCGGCTCGAAATTACCAGCGGAAGGAGCCCTTTAAATTGAAGACACGTCTAAAGCTCACATACGAAGGTGGATTGAAAATAATCCAAGTAGAAAATTAATCCTTGATTACGTCCCACTCCCGCTCTGATTTCAGAAATTCATAGATATCAGGCGATAATGGAAGTGACAGAGATTTTATATATATAAAGTCACGATATAAGCAACGTTTACATATTGAGTAAGTAACGATTAAAGTACGCTGTTTATGTTCGTGTTTGTATAGTAGATAGGGAGCACGTATGTAAATATATATACAATTTATTTTTTAAATATAATCTAGTGTAAATTTTGCAATAAATTTAAGTTTGTAACTAAGAATATTGTCTTCTTTTAAAGAAATATTACCTAATTGGACCTATGAATCTGATAATATTCATTATTTTTAACTTATAAAAGTAAAACTTTTCTTATTAATTTAAATAGTAAATATGTAATATTCGTTATACTTTTACGTGTTGTGCATGATGACATCTCCTTATATATATATACCAACCTATATTTGAGCTGCGACTGCATAATTTTGGTTATACGTAAAAGTCCTTAAAATTTTTGTTGTCTCTTCCATTAACTGATACATCATAACGCTTACTCACACCTATATAAGTACGAGAAGACGAAACATTTCACCCTCAACACAAAATCCCTTCTGGTATTTTCAAGTTTGAATCTTTAGATACACAAATTCCTTTACCCTCTTATTGAAGTTAATATGGTGAAAGACAAAAAGCATACATTGAAATAAGTGTGTGTTCCTTCCTTAATTAATTTGTTCAGCGAGGGATAAAAGATTGGCTGTTTGAGTTAATGTTTACTTGATTACGAGTGTTATCATTCTTGCTTAGTAATGACAGGTAGTAGAAAAATAAATATGTAATTAGGGAAAAAAATATATGACCATAACGTTCATCTGAATAACTGTAAAGTTGATTTAAAAAAAAAATAACTATATTTATTATTTTTTTCGTTTTCTCCGCAATCATATCGTTCGAACAAAGCAGCGCTTAATACTGCTATTATTAGGCCTGTATCAAACCACATGATTTAACTGAATTTAAATATATTAAATACTTTAAATTTTTACATTGTTTATACGAGTACTTCTATATACATACATCGACTTTTTTTCCATCGGGAAGCGCGTCTGCCTTATTATTAGGTAGAGACTAATTAAAAATGCTACGATAACAAATAAGTAAACAAAAATAGTCGTAAATTTAGTGGTAGGATCCCTTTGTGTACGAGTTTGTGTCCAACGTATATATTTTTTATAATATGAGCAAACGAGCGTGCAGTCCGCCTGAAGACATGCGACAACTGCCGCCCACGGCAGATGTTATCAACCCTAATCATATTTGGGGATGATTACATCTACCGTGCAAATCTAATCCCAATTAGTCTCACCTGAAATTAGCCACAGATGCGTCAGTACGCCTCGGATGAACGTAGGAATAGTCAGCATGTGACCACACAATTATATAGAAATAATATTTTATCAAGCTGAAGACTACTAACAGCTGATCAAACTACGAACCATCATTAAACGCCCAATATTAAAAGGTGTAATGTTTGAATAGAAATAAATTTCACAGACCACTGACCGCATGTATGTCGGCGAAATATCAATAGAGTCACGTGGCAATTTATATTTTCGTTAAGGGTCCCCCGACTAAAAGATCAATTTCGCGCTTGGACAAGTTTAATGTAAACTTAAGTGCCTAGGGGAGTCACCACCAAATGAAAATCGTCCCTGTTGCGTTAACAAATGTCTCTCTTATTGAATTTTTCGCTATTAGTTCTAAGGAATTTCGAAGGGAGTCCCAAACTTAACAGAGTTCAATAAAAGAATTGTCAGTTTCTTACATCAGTGGCGTTAGGGATTTTATATAACTATAAAAATAAATGTCAATGATGAAAATGCAATCTTTTATAATACTCAACATTCAATAAGTTATCTTGTGTCTTAAACTAGAGCCATAACCTGATGGTACAATCAGTGTAGTTCGACCGAGAAGAAACCCCGACCGAGTGGTACGGATTTTTCTATAAAATTGAAGTGTATTCAGCAAGTGTAGTCCACATGCTGGTAAGTGTTCACTGCCGCCCATGTCCTCTCTTAAGTTATTTACAAGTACGTTGCTACTCCGGATTACTAAGATGGTCCCTTATATGAAAGTAAACAAGCAACCACACCTTCACACAGAAACGCAAGAACTGTTTCACGTTAGAGATAGGTTGGCGGTGGTGGCGGTTCTACTTTTTAAGTTGAACCATACTCTATTTTCAACCTTGAAGATTAAGATCACAAATTTGACGGATTTTGTTGAATCTTATGACTCGACAGACTTATTTTGCCTTTGATAGACAAAGACTTTGACGCAAGTTAAGATATAATTTACGACAGTTAAATGACATTGTTATCTAAAACGTATACATTATTACACATAAATAAAATAAAGAAAACTAATAATGAAAATTAACGAATTTAGATTTCTCTTATGGTTCTATATATTTGTATACCCCTCTTTTTGCCCCATGGCACATGTAAATCAAAGTTATCAATACAAAAATAAACTTTTCTCAGAAGTAAGAAAAACTAAAAATATAAGTGAATAAACGGTCGTTTCCTGATCACGGGATACAAGCATGTTTGTAAGATAACAGTTTTAACATGCGTACACAGCTGTAAACTCCGCACTCAACTCGGCGGCGGAATGGAAAACTTTGATCGAAAACCACACGTAGTAAGAAACGCGGCAACTTCAGAAAATTCTCCCGCGAAGAGGAACTTCCGTGAATTTTATCAAGTACTATAACTTGCACACGGATTTGCTTGGACACTATTTATATTATAATTAATATTTTATGTAATATTCTTTGACAGTAGAAAGGAAAAATGTACCAAATTACTTTCGTTATTAATTAAATTAAACAAGGGGTAAAGAACTGGTTTTAAGTGCTTATATATAGCATGAAATCTGATGTTAAGTGACGTAATCTGATATCCATAACCTATCCACAATAGGATTGGAGTTTAACATGGGGCCGATATTCACACAGCCTTATGTTAACTGCAGTAAGTTCTAAACAATAAGGCAGAAATTCTAGAGTCAGTGTAATACTCAGCCGCTTTGCTAAAAGTTCTTTTGCATTCGATTTTGTCATCTATCTCGAATCAGCAGTTTCAAGTGAGCAGACAACATACAGGCGGTGCAATTTATACATATTTAACGATAGAGGCACATGTAGGAGCTGCAACCAACGTTCAAACCAAACAAGTTCGGAACGCTCCGTGTTTGTACTGAGATACTCGTAAGATGGATTTTGATTGATTTTATCTACTCCACTGTTTGTGTTCGCAAAAAGTTACGCCTTCTTCTGATACTATCGATTTGACATTACGAATTTATTGTGCTTCACTATAATCGATGATAGATTATAAGCTTTTTCAACTTTAGGAATGTTATCTGCATGGGTTAAACGTTAATCATAACTTATACAAATTTGACGACCCGCGTGACGGAGCGGTCACCATACTGACACGGTGTGGGTCCGGGTTCCATTCCTGGCCCGACCAGATATTTAAATGATGAGTTTAGATTCTGTTCTGGGCCTAGGTAAACACACATCACATATTTAGGCGCCAATTTATTTCAATTTAACATTAAAATTAAACTACAAATACGTGTGAAACCTAATCACGAATTGATCAGTGAGTAGCCGTCCTTTTTTATTGCCTCGAAAAAGTATGTCTCTCTTACCATACCCTTCAGACACAGCAGCCCATAAACACTGCTGTTATAAGGCAGATATAGGTGTGGCGGTGATGCCTCTGGAGTAGAACCACAAATAAATCTACCACCATTATTCCACCACAATTAATAAATGCTCTTATTTTATTATCTAAGCTCAATAGACAGAAATGCTAAACGTGGAAGCAACATTACATTAAAGGTACGTAAATATAAGATAGAATACACGATAGAACAACATTATAAGGCAGAAATACACGTGAAAACAACGTTATAGGCACATAAATATAGGGCAGAAATACAAGAGGGAACGTTACAGATACAATAATACAAGGCAGGAATAGACGGAACAGTGGAAATATCTTATCTCGACAGATACAAATTTATTCTATCGGAAACAGTAAACAGGTGTGGGTACCAAATCGCCATTTGTCCGCCGCGGGTAAACTTCACCTCGTAACCCTAAAATCTAATTGGATTTGATTCCATTAGCGAACTCCAAATGGGACCCTTTAATTGTGCTGACCAACGACGGTTCATTATGGACGGACCTCGTCCGTGTTTCAAGTGTGATAACACAGAATATTCTAATGCAAATATTTGAGCACGCCGGAAATTACGTAAACAATATAATTAATGGATAATATAGTTCATGTTTGTATTATTAGCAGACTTACTTGTGTTCATGTACTCGTATGTACGAATAAAGAATGTTGAGTCTTAAGTCTTATCCAGTAAATGTTGCGACTACACGGACAATATAAAGAAATCGCAATAAGGAACCTTAGACTTAGCACGTCTTTGTCTAGATTTCATTACTTTTTAGAGATAAACAAGCAGCCCCATCGAGACTTGGCTAGTTTTTTACAGAATGTTTTTAATGGGATTTTAGTTCTTTTTGTAGAGACGTGGGCTTATTGATTTATTTTATTAGATTTTCTTACCTGACACAGTTTTTTTTTTCTTTTTAGGAGTAGTTTTTTATTATTACAAATAATCCCTCCTCAATTCTAGCAAACGCAATAGAAGAATTTCCTAATAAAAAGATAAATTATTAATAAATATTTTAGTGTAATTTGTTTAAAATAATTGTTCGACTATTTCTTATTGAAAACTTGTAAGTATAAGTATAAAAGCCAGTCTAGTCTTATCCAGAGATTTCCTTTAATTTAATTTATATGAATAATTAAAAGCAAAAGGGGAGGCATTTTTCCAGCTGTGGGACGCCATAGGCTAGCTTAAATTGTGTGAAGATGTGTCCCACTACGATGGATTTTTTCAATGATAGTCGATTTTTTATGTATCAATAGTAGAAGGAGCCATTAACATATCTCTAATACAGCTGAGCGTTCTTCATTAGATACTCAAGACCTTCAATTTTTGACATCCAATGAAGCGGCCCACCAAGTTGAATATTTTTTGTAAAGGCGGTATGTCGATTTCTAATAGTTTGGGTAAACTCTTGTGTTTTCTAATCAGGGTCCTTTATAGTCCTTTGAATCCTTTTTATAGATTTCCCTTTATCTGGCCATTGAACCCTAACGCTGTATCAAATTTCAGCTCTCTGAGTTTATGGAAAGTACTAGTTCTATTTTAATGATCATGAATGACTGAGTGTCATAAATTCGAAACGTTGCTTTCGCTTAACTTCGGGCCTAAATGACCTATATACTTGAAATTTTGGATTTTAAGTATGTGATTATAGCTGACTGGATGACGAAAATTTCTACGTTCTGGTCTTATCCAGAGGTTCTCAAATAGGGACCTGAAAATGCGGCGAAATGGTTCCAGTAAAGGATGGTACAGTAGTGTTTGCTTCGCGCTCGACTTGGCGGGGGCACTACCGTGCCCTCCAATACCACTGAAACCGTAACTGCTGCTTAACAATGACGCCATTAATGCTACCATTACTTCTGTCCAACATATTCAAAATATGTCTGAACTCGTCTGATGCTAAAATATTATAGTGAAAAGTATTTAACGCAAAAAGAACTTACCTGAAAGGGTTGGACTAATGTGATGGACCTTCATAATTCGAGCTCATTAAAGAAGGGTCGAATTCGGGTTAACTGTCTTGTTTCTTTGTTTACACCTAATCACATATTCTTTAAATACCTTAGTATGTTCATATGTAACACGTTTGTATGTAAAATTTGTTTAAATGCATATGGCATAATTTTAGTATCGATCCCAAAAAGATAATAATTTTTACCTTCTTACGTACGTTAATAAACAGGTCTTTACCCGAACAGTAACTTTGATATTATCTATTAACGTATAATATTACAGCGCAAAATATGCATGACCCTGTTACTAGACACTTATTTCTAAATACCCAAAAGCACTAATAGCTATCTCAATTTCATCTTGTCTGTGGTCCCAGATATAAGACATGGCGCAAGTATAAAACATACACAATATTACGTCTCAAACTTCTTACATCTTATATCAATGTATGGTTATCGTAATGATCATATGGGTAAAATGTTCAAAATAAATTTCGTCTACCTTTCTTTTGTTTTAATTTATGCTTTCTAAGATGGTAAAGTACATTTGGACCGAGAAGGTGGCACCGTCACACATATTTCTAGAGTAACAATTCCTACGTTTCGTTGGAAGTGTTTAAATGCCATCCAAATAAAATACTGAGCGACCATTTTAATACTCAGAAATGGCAACGTAACTGCGATTGATCTCATATACAACCATTTTTCTATGTGAAAGTGGTTACAATTATCAATATGCGGTCATTAAGTGGACTGCATGTTGCTTCCATTTTAAAATCTACAAATTTAGGAGGGTTCTTCCCAGTCTAGGTAAGTTTTGAATACTATAATAAGAATAAGCATTTCTTGTGATCCAGTCAATCACTCAGGCAGCCAACCAGCCAACAAGATAGTCAGCCAACTAAAGATAGTAGTGTTAGTTATCAAGCTCCTTCTTTAAGCGAAAATACAGAGGCTAGAGCCGAATTAATTCGCTTCCTCCTATGTTTTAAAACCGGTCTCTATCTAAGAGGCTTAACCCCATTAGTTACGGGCAAAACGGTTGGGCTTAAATATGCAAACCACACCACCTACATTTCAATTGGCCTGTCGAACCTGACTCAAATAGAAATTAAAAATGAGGCCTGACTAATTCGAGATTTAATAATAACAAAAAAAACATAATACACTCTGAAATTTTAGGTTACTGGAGCTATAAGCAATATGTTATTTTTTTAAAGGTAACAAAATGATAGAAAGTACCAACTGAAAGTTTTGCACTGTTCATTTAGGAAACTCCTACGCTAAGACCTTCCTTCCATCCATCAGCCTTTCGAGGTCCACTGCTGGACGTAGGCCTCCCCTAAACGGCGCCACTCCAACCGATCCTGTGCCTTCTGCATCCAACGGTTTCCCGCTGTCTTCTTCAGGTCGTCGGTCCACCTGGTCAGTGGGCGACTATATGTGCGACGCTAAGACATAAGACATTTTTTTGAAAATTCAGTTACCTTTATTACGAATGTGAGAAAATATTTAGAATAAGCACTCATCGTATACTCGACCAAAATGTAATCTAGATAAAATGGACTCATGAATATTCTCTCATGACAGACTACTCATGACAGAATATTCAGACTACTAATAATAGTTCATAATTTTTGTAAAGGTACATAAATTTATATTAAATTGAAAAAAAAATGAAAATCCTATTGTGATTCGACTCCGGAAGAAATACTGTTGCAGCACATAACACGAGTATTGTTAGGAAAAATAGGTATTTTCCTAATAATATTCGTGTTATGTTCTGGCTTGGAGGGTGTGATTAGGAACAAATACCTATTCAAAGTGTTCAAACTTAGTCGTCAGGGAAACTATCGCAACTGTGGAGTTGCGTCAATAAAAATTGTCATAATTACCTGATACTGACCACTCATTATCAGGTAATTATGACAATTTTAATTATGACAATTCTGAGGTTACAAGTATATATGGGCGGCAGTGCCCATTTGCCATTAGGTGACCTGATGGGTCGTTTTACTTGTACAAAGAAAAAAAATTACAAGTTGGTCTGGTACACCAACTTGTAAATATCAAGCTGGAAATAAAATTATATACCAACTCACCCATAAAGACACATTTATAGCAAAATTCTCATTTAAATAACTGTGTCAAACAAAACTTATAGGTATTTAATATAAATGCCAACAATATTGGAATCTTAAAAATGCCTTTACTTCCGATAACGATAATTTAATACGTCATTGTAAATCTCTGATAATATAAACGCTTCAATTATTTTATTTCATACATGAGTATGTAACCCTGACAAATTTTATCACTGTAGTATTAGTTAAAAATAATATACCTACATACTATGTCACGAATAAGGAAAATTCAACAGAGTGTAGAGGTGTCAAGCCCCAATTTACCATTCTGACCAATTGCAAGTTGGTTGGATTTATGAATACATACGTAAATTAGCGTAATAAGACTAGACATGTTAATTTTAGCGTCAGCGATTCGCATTTTTGGCATTTTGATTACTCTCTACGTTCAAACGCGGTATCCAAACCGCACGATGTAGCGATTGTAGCGAAGTTGCATCACATTTTGGCGACTTGCTGTGCTTCGTTGCGATTCGCTGCGGCTTCGGAAACGATTACGAGGCTACATTAATGCTACATCACTATTTTTGCGTTCAGTTGCATCGAGCGTTCAAAGGTAGCTACAACTGCAAGCAAACGTGTGTATGCTTTAGCCTATTCCGCCGCTGTGTATCGACGTATTATTCGACGACGATGACGATTCGAGTATTCGACTACTTATTTTCAATATCAGACATATTTTCTTCCTAGGCTAACACGCTTCCAAAAAGCAGCTAAATCATCGAAGACTAGTATGCCTGCTAGATCCCGAACTTAGCCATATCACTACATAGCATAAAACATAGTCGTTTACTGCCGTCTGTCTGTCCCTATATATGCTTAAATCTTTACACCTACGCAACGGATTTTAATGTGGTTACTTTTAATAGATACAGTGATTCAAGACGAAGGTTTATTTGTATAATACATGCATAATATAGTAAGGTGACACAGATAATTTTAGAGGTATCTATGTGATGTCGTAAATAAACACATTTTTTGCGCTTTCATTGCAAACGCTGAGTAAACCCTATGAGATAAATAAAAATAATGTAGTATAGTATTTTTTGGTATATTTCTAGTTATCGAACTTTGATACATTATTTAATTTGGAGGCGATACGAAGTTTGCCGGGTCAGCTAGTTACTTATTTAAAAAAACTGAGTTGCGTATCTCACCTTCAAACCACGGACCCCGAATGCGGTAAATTCAAAACCACTAGGCTATCACTGCTGAATCAACTTAAGATCATTTACTCGTTTCTTCGCAATAAATAAAAGTGCAGCGCAGCTCCAACATTAAAACTTGCCGTAAGATTAAAATACGTGCTTGCAAAAACTAAACGCGATTTGTAAAGTTTTTTCAACTGGAGCAAACAAATACCCTTAAAAGTTTTCCAACCGATTCCAATCTGAGCGAAATCTAGAATAGTATTAACCAGCTGTTTCCCGTGACTTCGTGCGTGCAGACAATAATTCCAATATTTTGCCCCCTTAAGGTTGGAATATCTACGTATACTTTTCTTGTCTAAATATATCTACATAATCTTTGTCCCTGTAGTTCCGGGTTCAGAATCAGGCTACGGCATCCACTACCTGTCGTAAGAGGCGACTAAAAAGGAGCTTCCGGGGTTACGGGTGGCAATAGTGGGAGCTCGAGCTGTCCAGCCAAGCGACCCGGGGAAGGACGACGACATGTGTGCCCTCGAAAATACCTAAAGGCACGGTGAGCATATATGTTCACTGGGAACGAGACCCAAAGAGACCAAGCGCTTGGGCGATTCCGGTTGTGTTCCGTTGGAAATCCCGGAGTCCTCCCTACAGCGCTGAGGACGGCCACCGGGGAGGGGGGTGCGGTAAAAATCCCACCTATCCCGCCGTCGCTCCCACGGCGTCGACTAAATTTTAAAGATTTCCCCCTTGTTACAAAAAAAAAGGTTACAGGGTAGTTATTCAATAATATGTAGATATCCATTCGTTTTAACACTGTGTAAATAGACAATGAAACAATACATGCAGCTTGAAGTAGAAATTCTCTAATATTATTATTCATGTACTAGAAGTTGCAAACAAGCATAAAGTCTTGAGCACTTGATTTTAAATTATCACTTACTAACATCAGGTATCTTTGAGGAAATGTTTGGTATGATTCGTAACTAACATCCATCAACATACATGTATTTAATGCAATATAATTATAATATTGCAAGCTAAATTACATAGATTCACCGGCAAGATTTCGGAAAGATTAGAATCGTATCAAACCGCGGTGCTGCGGTTAATCAACTCGATGCTTAAATAAACACTACCGCACAGAAAAATAATAAAGATATTACGTTGATCGTATAGGACTAAATGTAATGTAGATAACATGGACATTTGATTTAATTCCTATAAATAATTGAAAAAAAACTTGAGGTTGTGCTGTAATGTTATCTGGGGTTGATTACAGATGTCCATGGGCGACAGCGGCTACTTCCCATCAGATAAACTACATACATCGTTTGTCACTTCTATAGTATTTAAAAATATTTAAAGAACAGGAGTCTTATCTGAAGTCGATTAAAGTTTCTGCCTCGTAACATCGTAGCTGGTACGCCGTATGATGAAAATTGCTATGGCGCTCATGCAATCGGTCGACGAATAATTTTCCCAGCCTAGTTTATTTCCTAATGCAATATATAATTAGTGACTTTGAATTAAATCAACATATTGGTCGTAAGTGAATAATCATAGCGAATGTAAATAGATTACAATAGCTTAAGCAATAGCTTTTGAACGAAACAATCAAAAAAATTTTTTTGAAGCCCGTGGACCTTTTTTTAGACGGGAAAAAA
>DWLI01001561.1:0-15160 GCA_018249915.1 Cecropterus dorantes dorantes | reverse complement strand
AAGTTCTATCTGAAGTCAAACACAGATGCGTTGCTACTCCCGAGGACTGAGATGGTGGCCTCATGTAAAAGTGTGCCTTATATAATCATACTTTTTTAACGGATTTAATTTATAAATGAAAAATAATCATCGTAATGTAACAAGTATTTAATGCGAAAAAAATGTTTTTTTTCATATTTTTTATAATAGCATAGCATTTGAGTCTTGTACAAATCTTTAATGTAAATCTGTAAACCCTTGTCACCCTTCTACGGAACGCTAGGGTTCCCATTTAGGTACCGCTGAGCTAGATTATGTATATAGATGTTCGTTCCTCAGACAGTACGTCTGAGGAACGAACATCTAATAAGTCTTACAGCTAGGTTTTCCCCACGTTGTATAAAAGTTAAGTGAAATAAGTTGGCTAGAAATGTCAACTGTTATTGGAAGAATTAGTCATAGAATTAATACCTACTTCTGATTCTCGTGTCTAAAGGTGTGGTATATATTACGACCG
This sequence comes from Cecropterus dorantes dorantes, assembly GCA_018249915.1. Taxonomy (NCBI): domain Eukaryota; kingdom Metazoa; phylum Arthropoda; class Insecta; order Lepidoptera; family Hesperiidae; genus Cecropterus; species Cecropterus dorantes. The sequence goes on along the minus strand of DWLI01001561.1, from coordinate 14,664 downwards.
GCAACTACTTTGAAGTTTGTGGTATAACGGGATTACCATAGTAAGATGGAATTTTATTTGCTTGAAAAATAATCAAATTTGATTCGCCTCCTTTTATGAAGTCCGTTAAAATTTTATTTACGATAAGCTTAGCATGGTTTTAAAAAAAACCTATATAGCTACTCGTATATGTTTCAATTTTTACCGAATTTGTCTGCTACTGTCACCATGCATTTAGACAATCTAGACAGGCAAAGTACCTACCACATTAGATTTATATGTACTTTCTCCAGTACATATAAGACTACGACTATTAGAATATTATTTATGTACCTATTTCTTTCATGTACATATTAAACGTATAACGCGTTGATAAAGCTGACATATTATCCTCATAGCAAATTATTGAGATATTTTATAAAGGTAATATTCTAGTAGGTTTATACCCTTCTCGCTCAAGCACAAAAAGGGTTCTAAGTGATCTATATAGGGACAAAGTGGTCCAGTATTTAAGGGCTAAATGATAAGGATCTGTGTGAACGCACCTTAAGCAATAACAGGCGTAATGGATGAGAAGGTATTTTAACAGCCATTCTTACGGTGCATCATACACTATAAACTGCAAATATATTGGCTGATATGTACTAACTTGTGTACGATATATACGAATGCAGTGATAGCCGGTTGAAATTCGGTTTCTCAATCGGGGGTCCGAGGTTCGAATCCAAGGCACGCACCACTGATTTTTCTAAAATTATGTGCGTGTTAATTATCATTGCTTTACGATGAAGGAAAACATTGTGAGGAAACCTACACATCTGAGAGTTCTTTAAAAAGTTCTTAAAAGTGTGTGAAGTCTACCTATTAGCATTTGGCCAGCCTCAAACTCTTTCAATCTGAGAGAAGACCCGTGCCAGCTGTGGCACAATAATGGGTTGACGGATATACTAACATGACGACCGGCGTGGCGGAGTGGTCACCATAACGGTCTGACGCGTAGTGGGTTCTAGGTTCGATTCCCGACCAGACAGATTTTAATGATAAATTTGGATTTCTGTTCGTGGTTTAGGTAAATGTGTATTCGTCTTTGTGTGTCCATGACTCCCGCGACACAGGAGAAAATCCTAGAAAGTGTATATACTAATCGACTGGATAAGATTTATATTAAAGCAAAAGTGTGTTCACTTATGACAAACCAAAATTGACTTAATGATGACTAATGATAATAATGAGTAACGATGACTAATCAACATAGACTCTCAACGACTTGATCTCAAACCTTGAAATACCGGTGTGGGCAATCAAAAGGCGTTTGCCTTAAATCATGTACATTTTTTTAAATTGTAATATCAGACAATTTCCTGATGGTAAGTGGCCACTGTCACCCATGGATACCAAGCTCCATATAGAACAGGAATTCTACCTAAAGTCAATGAATAAGCTGGTCGCCCCGTATTTATGTCCCACACACACGCATGAAGCACTTCACTCTAATAGGTGTACTTCACTCTAATAATGTGAGATTAGTATATTCTGGTCTGCACTAGTTCTACCACCTTAATACTTCCAGATGTCCATGCAGCAGTGGTCCCTAATCTGATATCTTTGCAACAAGCTTTACACCTAGCTACTGCAATTGGGTAGCCTCTATACTCACACTCTTGAGTAGGGTACCTTTCTAAAATGATAGTGCAAGTTCGTTAATATTAATTAAATATGATAAAAGACACGTCTTGGAAATCCTAAGACTGAAAAAACCGTTAAATAAATTTTCCACCAGTTACCCGTTTAATAGTTTAATATTATGGACTAGATTTAGACCGCTCTCAGTAGCTCAAAGCGTTGAGATGTTTAACTTTTCCTTCAGCTCCTTTGATCAAGTTCGGCTTATCTCGAAATTATGGAGAAAAACTTCCCCGGATAAGATTTTTAAAGCAGTTTTCATGATTGAACAAGGAAGATAAGCTATGAATAGCTAAAGGACTTAGTTTGAATCGCTTTTACTTTGGTTTTCTTTTAAACCTCAATCGGATTTTCAAATGAAATTATTTTCAGAGTTCAGCGTGCAGAGCTCCATTCCTTGGTACTTTTAACTTTTATTCCTGCATCCTAATCTTAATATTAGTATATTTCTATTTTCTATAATCCTTTATATGACCTAAATATTCTCCTTTACTGACTAGTTTGGTGGAACGATCACATACATACAGTTCTGATTCACACATGCATTTAAAATTAAATAGAAATTATTATACTAGTTCGGTTGGTATGAATTATACAACAAATCTGTCCACAACACGTCTGACTCGCTCGGCGCCTGCACTTAGAGTGACGCGCTAACTGTAGCCGGCAACGCTCCCCACCACCGTACCAGTTAATGCTTATGTTTTTTTTAATCAAAATAGTTAAATCATAGTTTAAGTTTATTATACGTTTTGTTTTTGTATGGTGTTATGTTGATTAAACATCGGATTAATTATAACGGATGATTTGACTGGGCACTAAAACTCAAATCATGCTAAAATCTATACAATTCGCATGCGATTTTGTATATTACGAAATATACCAGAATAAAAGCAAAATTTGAATATTAATAAATTGTAAACAATTAAGAGCGCTTTCCTGTGTCATCATCTTACGGGGACTCTTCACGTTTATTATATTATTATATCTGTCTTGCTTAAACATTACATGTACCAAATCTTATTATACTTGAAGATTAGATCAAAGCCGTAGGCGGTTAAACTTAGTACACACAATATATCAATCTATAAACCATACCTTAGTTACTACGATCTAAATAACATTATCTCTAAAACGTGAGATACACCAAATAGGTTCACATTTTACTAAAATTAAAGCAAATTTAATTAATAAACAAGCCGCAAACATTCTCCGTGTCTAATATTGTCTAATTTTGTGAGCCGACACCAGATGTCGCTTGGCCGTCAACTGCACTTAACTCGCCAGAACATCTGCTTGCATCCTATCGGACCCTTAATTAAGGTTTGGGGGACACAAATATTCTTGTTTGAGCTGTGAAAGCCTAATATGAATGTAGCTTTATATATTTCTTTCTAGAACAGCATATTGCACTCGGCGTCTATACTAAATTGTGGGGTAACGATTCTTTATTATTTGCAAACATAAGAAAAACAAAAGAAAAATTACTTATGAGCACTGATCGCCTATTGATGGAAACCCGGCGTCTAAATCGAGAGTCAGCGAATTCCAGGCTGACCAAATCATAACTAATCCAATAACTGTTTTTTTCTAAAATGATATGGGTATTATAAATTATTTATCACTGCTTTACGGTGAAACACCACATGAAGAACCTACACATCTGGGAGTTCTCTAAAAATAGTTCTCAAAGGTGTTTCAAGACTACCAATTCGCACTTGGCCAGCGCGGTGGACTATGGCCTTAAAAACTTCATTCTGGGAGCAGGGCACATTTCACAGCATTTCACCAGGTGGTAGAACCAGTGTAGTTCGTACGGGGAAGTACCACCACCAAACCTATTTCTAGCGTGAAGCATTTCTTGCGTTTCGTTGGAAGGGTGTGGTTGCCGGCACACTTTTACATGTGGCGATCATCTCAGTCCTCGGGAGTAGCAACGCATCTGTGTTTGACTTCAGATAGAACTTATGTTCTATATGAAGTTACTTACAGATGTCAATGGGCGGCAGTGACCACTTACCATCAGGTGGACTGCATGCTCGTTTGCTACATCAATATTATAAAAAAAAAAATGTTCATTTTACCCTATTGTAGTTATGAGCTGTCGATTTTGTTTTGCCTACATCACACGTATTTAAGACTGTAATGTTCATATCGTCGCTTATATAACAATACCGCGTAAGTGATTTTTAGAAACTTTTCAGGAGAGTCAAAAAACTGTATATTTGTATGGAATTCTTCAGACAAAACATACAGTTTTTAGTCTCTCCTGAAAGGTTACTAAATAACAATTGCGCGGTATCGGTACTGTATATTTTGTATGGAATTCTTCAGACAAAATATACAGTTTTTAGTCTCTCTTTAGATTAGAATCCTACATTATCCCTGATGAACATAGGCCATATTTAATACGAGAAAAAATAGAAATCTGCGTGAAAACTATTTAAAGATGGCGACTATTTTTATGTTGCGTAGCGAAGCACGAGTGCTTTAGCTAAAAAATAATATCCAAGTTAAAGATTACAAGCAGTACGAACCCAGGCAGTTGATGTTTAAGCAAGTCTCCGGGGAGTCTCTGCAGTAACTTGACGAGCGCTAACGCGATGGGCACTCTCAGCATATCTTCTTCTTGCCGCGCGATACCAGTACGTCGACGATTCACCTTGTGGGACTCTTCGTGATCAGTCATCTTGCCAATGGCTCTGTGAAATAGTTTATACATATTCAAGATTTGTTTAAAGTCTGTAAAATGAAGCAGTAGTACCATCAAGGAATGTTTTATTACGTTTTATGCAAACGCAGCCTTAGCACATACGAATATGCTACGGCTGCGTTTGCGTAAGGACAGTTATGCAAGGATTTTAGGTCCTTAAAAGGTAAAATGAGATAAAGAGATAGCAAAAGTAACAGGTAAAATGACGAGACTCAAATATCACTCAGAGAAATGAAGCTCGAGACTCAAAAGGCTTTCTGATTTCATTGGTCAGATAGACCTTATTATAAACGGCGTATACATAACAAATTGACACGCTTATGCAACCCTATCACTTTAAACTATTCTACCACTATTACTCTATCTACTGCTATAATCTCTCTATCTATCTGCTTTATCTGCTCTAATCTATTATACTTCTATTATTATACTAACTAGACTCAAAGTACAGTTATCCTTTTATACAATTTGCAAAGTTCTCCATATAACGTTAATGTATTAAAAATCTAACTAAATAAAAGGCGCATTTACACTTACCGATTCAATTGCGGTAATAGACCAGCTGAGAGCGATTTGATAATCCTGTTCGCTACTGAAGGCGATACGCTTGTTACCCTCTCAAACGCAGGTACTGTCTGTTCATTTTTAGTTAGAACTTCATCATTTTCTGGTTTGTCATCAGCATGTAATAATTGTGATTCTAGTTCTTCAATTTTCTCAATATCCTCATTATCAGTGTCATCTTCTTTTTCAGGATTAACAGGATCAGTTTCATCATGTTTCTCTTTTTGAGTATCATTAATATCATCTTTTGGTTTTATTCGTACTTTACCAGATTTAAGCGAAGTAGTCAAAGCTTTAGGTAACTCGATATCCTTAACTTTCGAGAAATCAAAATGGAATGCGTCTATTATTCCAACTAATATGCGAGTCAACTGTTTTTGATGGTCGGTCGAATGTCGCATTTTATTTAAATATAATTTTAAAATTACTTCATAATGATACCAAGGCAATAGTCTGCAGCATGTTGATATAACTTCTATACATGCATCTATTAAAGTATTTTTATCAGTATACTTTTCATCACAAATGAAAACAGTGGCTAACGGTAAAATGACATTCGTTAATGTTCTCGGCGTTGGGAGTTTTACTACTTTTTTGAAGACCTTACTGAATTTCAGAAGCGCTCTCACACGTCTGTGTAACTGAAGGTGACACATATTTTCAAAGAAGTCAACTTCCCTGTCTTCTTTATTCACTAGATGTGATAAATCTGAGAGAACAACATCTGCGTCCGGGCATTCTCTTGCTAATTCACCGAGCAATGTTATGGATTCGTTACGTAAAATATCATTTTTCGTATCTCGTATTCCAGTTGATATTAAAGACAGTACTGTGTCCCTTATCAGGAATTGACCGTCTTTAGCTGATCTATACTTTAAAAGCAATTTAGGAAGAATTTTCTTTAAACATAAACCAGCACTATCGCGTAATCCAATGTCTTTTTCAGTACGTATGAAATAGAAACAGTTGTTGACTATCAATATAGCAAGGTCAACTCCAATTTCATTATTGTCTAACATCTGATATATTTCCTTATATGCGTCTAGTCTTCTATCAAAATCTGGCTGCTCAATCCATCTTTTGTTGAAAGCGTTCATTTCAGTTATAATATGTGCCATTTTTGTATAAACTTCTTTATTAGTAGATACATTACTAGCAATGGACGATAGTAGCTTAATAATCAGTTTTCTAACATCAATCATACTAACTTTATTAAATAACACAGCTATATTCTTAATATATGCTTGGGGATTACTACTATGTCCTAAAAGATTGATAATTGTAGTGACAGCATATTCCATATTTTCCTCAGCCATGTTCATGCAAACCTTTTTGACAAGTATAGGCAAAAGCAAGCCTAATAAGTCATCACACATTTCTGGTGTTGTGACCATTTCTGTTACTCTCGAAAGAATTAGTAAGTCTCTTTTATTTACGGTATTTGATTTAGCTGAGTTAGCTATACGTCTTTTCATTACTTCCAATATACTAGGTAAATGAGGTATAAGAATTTTGCTGCCAAAATTAAGTTCGCTGTGTGTATCAACAATATTCACAACATTATATGGCTCTATAGCCGGTACTTCCTTTTCTTCATCATCCACTGTCAATGTTAACAACTTCTCAATCATATCTAGTATAACATTTACTACACCAGGGCTGGTTTTTTGAGCTAATAGAAGTTTGAATATCGCTGGTAAAGCACTCAATGAAGCGTCGTCGTTTTCACTTGTTACAAGTAGAACAAAATATCTAGGATTTTGACACCAAACATTGAATAGTTTTAACAAAGCCGTTGGACTGTGAATGCCCTCAATATGAAGTTTGGGAATCAGAGGCCAAATCAAAGTCTCAAAGACTAGTTGAATCTCATCTTTTGTCCACTCGTATTTATGAAATTGATCAGATAATTTTCGCAAAGTGACTAGAGCGAGAGTTCTTAGATTCTTCATAACTTTAACGTATCCGATATGTACTTTTTCCACCTGGTTCAATACATTTGCCAAATTTGAACAGACTGCATAGAATATCTTTAGAAGATGAGACAGTAACTGATTGCTAATATGGCCCCCAAAGTATTCTCTTACGACATCGAACAAATTAAGAATGCTATGTAATTTACTTGGGCTTATGACTGATTTCAGATCTAAGTTACTTTTAACGTAATTGTTTATTTCTATTGGGTCCATTGTCATGTATTGCTTCATATATGAAAAAGCCATTTCGATAAACGTCTTTAGCTCGTCTTCATTGCAGCCACTTAAATATCTCATAACTAAAGCTCTCCTAGTCTGACCACCTCCTTTCTTATCCGCGCCTAATTTTGACGTCATTTTTCCATATAATATCCTTAATACAATAGGTATAACGTGTTCGCGATCTTCAGCTTGGATAATTTGTGAATCTTCTGTTATTTTGAACTGAGTAAGCTCGTATTTGAATTTCTTTTCGTCGACCAAATTGTGCAGATTGTCTTTGTATGCAACAACATTCTTGTTTTTATAGTTCAATACGCAATCTAAAGCGTACTTCTGCAGGCCTGGATTTTTGTTCTTTAAAAACTCCATGTAAAGTTCCCAAAAAACTGGTTCTTTGTGAAGAGCTCTTGGATTTTTAAACTGAGATAGAACCTGCATGACATTTATCAGTGTTTTAAATATAGCCTTACCGTTTAGTGTTTCTTTTACATTGTCTAAATCTTCATCTATTTCTTGTATTGTTTCTTCATTATCATCTATATTGCTTTCTTCCACGTCCATCTCATTTTTATTGTGAGTTTCTATGTCCACTTTAAGAGCGTTTGTGTGATCATTCCTCCTATATTCTTCATCAATGAACTTAAGAAACAAGACTACAACATCTCTATTTTTTGCTTCACAAACTTGAATACAATTAGTCATCGTTTTGAGAATTAAATTTCTATAATTATAGAGATCTGGTCTTTCCGAAATGCTATTGTAGTCCAAATATAAACTCCTCAGAATGTCATTATCAATTTCAATATCGGATTCAAATTGAAATGTTTTCATATTGCATTTCGCATTGGCGAATGAAGTTACTAATGCCTTATGAAATGTTGGCCAAAAAGTATCACTTGACAACGAATTGCCAAACCCAGCTATTAATTCGGTCACTGGTTCCCAAAGTAATTTAAAATTCACATACAGAACTCCAAGCATGTAATCCAAAGGAAAAAGATGAAAATCAGTGCCTTTTGCAAGTTCATACTGAGTTGTATTAAACGCCATCTTTTGCAACATATTAAGCTGAGTTCTGTATTCTTGAATTGAAGGCTTTATGCTTTCCACAGCAAAACAATTACTGAAAATTGAGAACTTTTCAACATTTGCTCCTATTTCAGCTGTTTTGTTAAGCTCTTCAACATTTTCGAACAGTTTATAGATATGTGTGGTCAATAAACGAACCTGAAAATTAACAAAAGTAAAATTAAGTACTAATGTAATAGTAATATTATATTTTCTTCTATCATTGCGTGCTATTATAATGCTTATTATGTTATTGTTTAAACGGTGAGGAGACGCTTCGAGCCAGATAACAGGCGTAAGCGTTTATATTCAACTATTAAAACTCCTTGGAATTGAATTTTGAGTTTTTTAAAGCTTTAAACATAAAACCAGTAATGAATAGGTCTAGACATTAGCTAGTAATTTAATAAAATTAAGAATGAAAGTACTTACAATGTGAAAGGGCGATGAGACATTTGCTCTAAGGTAGGAATCAACTAATGATAGTATTGGATATGTTAACCCATTTTCATGTTCATATGCCGTCAAATATAAGTCAACTAGATGCAATGCTACTAAATAGTTTGGATCAGCAGCACATGGTAGGATCACAGGCAGCAATGTATCCATTTCACAAATTTCTTTCATCTTCTTACAACTCGATATATGTATGGCACACTCCACAGTACTTGCCAAGACAAATATGATCTTCCTGACACATCTCGACAAAGGTGTAGTGTCACAGTGATATTTATTTTCCTCTGTTGGCTCTTTAAGATTATAATTTGCTAAAGCATTCAACAGATTGGTTGTTAGCTCACTTAATTGCTTGACACAGAAGTCCACATCAAGTTTTTCGACATGTGGCAAACAGAACAACACATTCATTAATTTATTTGGACGTTCAACAACATCTTCGATATTGCCCCCAAGTACATCCTTGCAATAGTCCATAAAAAGGGGTAATCCCTTACCAAAATCAAGTGGATACTTCACCCACTCAAATAACTTTAGACCGTTTTTAGAGAGAGGTGATTTTGTCAAACATATTTTGGATAATGCACACATGGCTTGATCATCAAAGTTAGACTGAACGACAAAGTTCAAAAACGGTGGCAGTATGTGCATATCAAACTGTGAATAATCAATCACATTTTGTACAAAGTTCACCAAGATATTTGGGTATGGTAACGGTAGTAATACTTTGACTATGATGCCAGCATGTTCTTGAGATAACATAATGTTCGGAGACAGAAGCAGTAATGCTCCAATTTGCGAGCATATTTCTAGGACACTTTCTGAAGACTGTGCACAAATTACTTTCACCAGTAGTAGAGCAAATTGGGGCGGATTTGTCAAGTATTTGCCCTTCTGATGTTCAATGACTTGACCTGCTAAACGTAGAATATATTCTAAACCTCTACTATCATCATCTTCTTTCAAAATTTCTTCTGTATACTTTAGAACACTGTTCCAAAAAATGGCAAACTCTTTATGGGATATTGTCTGAAGACTGTCTTCAATTGTTTGTGTAAGGACATTGAAAAGAATTTCCTGATGTTCTGTTTTTTCTTTCAAATGTTGTAGTAGCAGAGGTAGGAAGGTTTCCACACAACTATGAAATTTGTTGCCTACTCCTCTGAATATCTCAAACATTAGATGACCACAACCTGCAATAGCCTGAAAAATAAATGACACATAAAGTATAGTAAGCAGAAATATGAATCCATTAGTTATCACTCATCAATTTATCAAGTTCAAGACAAGCCGCGTGGTGGAGCAGTCACCATACTGGTCTGATGCACAGTGAGTTCTGGGTTTAATTCCCGGCCAGACAGAAATCAGAATGGTGAATTTAGATTTCTGTTCTGGGTCTGGGTGTTTGTGTATTCGTCTTAATGTGTACATAGTGTGTCCACCCGCGACACAGGGGAATATCCTAGTACAGGGCTATGTGTGTAGAAAGCGTGTTTTTTCTTTCCATCAATCCATCCATCAGCCTTTTAAAGTCTATTGGTCGATATATGCCTCCGCTATGGAGGATTTTGTTAGTCCCAGTGCTACACATGAGTGTGGATGACTGCAGTGTTAATGTTGCATAGGAAGATGCCCTGAATTTTTTATCTTAGTTTCCTAGTACAACATGCACAAAAATAGAGGTAGTGGACCTAATCAAGACCAAGATCATAAAGTACAAATTTTGTAGTTAATAGTTAAAATTGTTACTTACATTGTCATTTGTATGTAGATAATTAAGAACAAGTTCAATAAATCTCTTTTTGTCACGAATATCACGAGCCACAAAGGCAAAACTCTCTGCTGCAAAGTTATTAATATACTGAGGGTGTGATTCACTCAATAATGGTATAATTCTCTTTAACACCACAGCTATGTCTTTCTTCAAATAAGGTTTCAAGATTTTGAACAGAAATGCTAAACAGACTAAAGTCCATTCTAATCTTTCGGCATCTTTGGTGTTCAGTAAACTTATAAGAATATCAAGAAATCTCGGAAACTGTGGATAGAAGTCGCTTCTTAAATCCTTTGCGAATGATACCAATATTCTGGAATTAAAATATATCATACATTATATCTTAGAGTAGTACAAATTACCCTCCTACTGAAGAAATACTCGTACAATTACGTACAAGAGTAGTAAATATTATTTTCCCAAAAGCAATCTGTTTTGTTATCATCTAGTATGGTCATCTATATTCAGAGCTAAGGAGCATCACAACAGCAGATCTAGAATAGGCTAATGTCTGAGGTCAATAACAGGTCTTACTACACCCTTCAAACTGAAGGCAGTAGTGCTTATTAGGCAAGCATAGGTGTGGCTGTAAAACTTCTAATGTTTGGACATTAAACTGTGACATAAAACTGCGTTTTTAATCAGAAATTGGGTTGGTAGTGGTGCAGCTTTAACCAAATCACACAACCTTCAAAATAATATATATGTATATACACATAATAACTGCTTTAAAAAACTTACTCCAACAATGGTTGCAAGCACAACTGATCTTCTAATTTCAAATATCTGTCAAGTATTTCTATCACCTCATCTTTCTTGTGTATCAACTGTGGAACTGTCACGATGCCAAATACTTCTTTTTTAAACTTTTTAAAATTCTCTGTTAAGTTCAAGCCATGCCATTTTTGTACTGCCAAGTTGAAGTGGGTTTGGTTCTCTTCTGGCTGACTAGAGTAAGCATGTTCTATGTGGTAGAGAGCTGCATGTCTGATGTCTATAGCATTTATACGCTCAGCGAAGGGCACAAACTGAAAAATGAAAATTATTTTAGTCATGTTTTTTCTATTAAACCAAGTACCTAAGGGAAATAGGTTATTTATTTGTATTGTCTGACCGAAGGTTGATTGTTAGATATTTGAAGTGGTCGGATCGCCTAAAATTTTGTTTTTGATTTGTATGTAGCAGCAAAGGTTTTCACCTAGCTACAGTAGCCACAACAGAGACCACAGGTTTCCAAGGGCACCGAGCCTTTGCATGTAAATATATCATTTACATGAAATTAAAGATAAAGATTTGCTGAGCTTACATTTCATTGTAGAACTTCAAGGTATCTCGGATTCATATTATGAAGTGAGATTAAGATTTGGGAGCCAAAAATCAAGTTTATCACGACCTTAGGCATCAATGGCAATCCACGATGTATAATATGAAAGTCATTCAACGCTAAGATTAATTTTAAGCTAAGCTTCTAATGACTTACAAGAACCAAAGAAGAAATCTATTCTTGGGCTAAATTATCTAAGGATACTACATAAAATTTTAATAACTAAACATCAAAAGGCCTGAGAGCACAAATTGTTGTGAAGAATAGTTATTTATAAAAGTAAAAACTATTTTACTACGGTTTTTCATTAACAAATTGAATTTACAAAAGTTTAAGTAACCTTAAAGTATGAAAAATGAACTTACCCGAAAGGTATTGGTCGATTTATGTTTTACAGGTTTACTCTTCATGGTTAGTTAGTTCTTTTTATCACTGTAATAATTTATAACTACACCATATCTAATAAATTTTCAGTAAAAATCCACAAGTTTATAAAGTTCACGTCGAACACCGCAAACAACACGTGTGATTGACAATGACAACTGACATCTGACAAATCTGACAATATGACAAATTGACAGATGTTACAGTTTATTGCATTGTTGTGAAAAGCTTCGCGTCAGCTCTGTTTCTGAGTTGGATGAGTGTGCCCTGAACAAATTAATTATTATTCGAACTATATTACTCGAACATTAACTGAATTTATTTCTCTAATCTGGAAATTTTAACTCAGTAAACAATATAAATTATGTCGAAAATGTAGAAAAAAACAGAAAATTTTAGTAATCTGGAAAAAATGTTATTCTTAATTTAATTACCGTTAGTTGCGTATTACAGCAACAAACACAAACTTACCTTGCACAGTATGTAGCTTGAATTAAAAGGGTAGAAGTATAACGAGCGCCGAATTTAAATGGACCACGTTTTGTAATTATTATGTTGTGGAAAACAATAAAGTGAACTTAAAATTGACATTTTAAGCACTTAGGTAAATACATATAAATAATGATATGAATTTTAGACTAGGAAATATTTAACTTGAGACATTTTTATAATAGATAATAATCACCGGAATTTATAAGTTTTTATTTTATTCATAAACGCATATTTACGTAAAGGTCATACAAAGAAAATGTGACAGGTTGTGAACTTTGTCACAAAAAAAATGACATTGACAATTGTCAATTGTCACAGTAACTCAGTAAATAGGTAAATACTGTCAGGCAATTTATTCAAGTGTGATAAAAATATTTATATGGCATTCCATTTGTAAATCCGGATTTTCGGTGTCTAGGTTTGTTCCAGTTTTTCCGCATAACTAACAAACCACTTCATTTAGTTACAAGGACGCACGTATTAAATATTTTTTTGTTATTTTTTTCAATGCTTGCAAGAGCCGTAAACTCACTCCCTTTTGGGTTATCACAGCGAATCACGAAATTTTATTTTCAGGGTACGTACATGTATAATTGGCTTGAATTTATTTATCTTTTATGGCATAATGATGTTCAATTTTTTTATGCCATAGTAGAATATTATAGACGAAGTATGAAAAATGTATAGATTTTTTTTTATTTACTTTGTGTACTACATACGATAATTAGGTAATATTATATAAAAGCAGAATATAACTATATTTCTTTTTAATTGAGCTTAAGATCGGATGAGTTAGAAATATATATCCAAATATCATTACATAATATTAATCTATAAATGCCAAGGAAAACCTGAAATTAATGACCATTAAAGACATTTCCAAAGTTAGTGTTATAATTAGTAAAAAAATCACCACTTGCCATTAAATATCTTCTAATCAACATATATTTACATTGGAAAATATGTTAGTTTAATATAGAGATAAATTATATTTAAATTGATCACATTCTGCACTCACTTTCAAATATATTAATCCCACTCCTAAGTTCACCTTCACATAAGAGACTAGTAGCATTATTTAAATATTCCAGCACTAACCTGGAACCAGCGAGGCTCTCATAGTTCACAGGAAATCCACCAGTACCCAAACATGGATGTGAAGATATTACCAGCGTTGCAAGACAACTACATGTACTTAATTGTGGATAAAGCCACCAAGGAAGCAGCTATTGTAGACCCAGTGGAACCTAAGACTGTGCTGAAGGCGATTGAGGAACACGGTGTTAACTTGACCACTGTACTCACCACTCACCATCATTGGTAATCAGACTATCCATTATACTCCTGTTATCTTTAGAAAGAGCCTATAGAATAGAAATGCAAATGTTTGTGAGGATGTTTGGATGTTTGTCACCCATTCACAAAAACTATTTACCAGTTTTGGATCAGATTTGGTAAATACATAGTTGACCTGGGTAGACACAGGATATTTGTTATGTTAAATGAGGCTCATGCTAGTAAAGGCCTGGGCAAATCTAATATATATGTTATTACTATAATTACATTATATTATAATTTTGTTTTTGTTTTGTTATGCATTTGAGATTGTGTGGCACTTAATGGTTTAAATTTTCTAAACCATCACAAAAATTTCAACACTTAATTTTATTGTGATGCTTGCTACATGCTTGTGATGTGTCTTCACAATGTAGTTCATAGATAACCCTCTAGGGACTATACAACAACACTAATATTATTTGTAAGTTGTTGGTAGTACTGTACCCTTAGTACGAGTTTATCTTGTTTCTTCAAAACAATCATTGTTTACATTGTTACTCATACATTGCAACGTACACTTCACGTTTTTGTTTTCGTTCTCGGCGATACCTCGCAATGTACTTTAAAATGATGTACGAAAACATAAACAATGATTGTTTTGAGAAAACAAGATAAACTCGTACTAAGGGTACGGAACGCGACCTCAACTGACGTCCGACAAGAAGCTCAGCGTTGTCTTCTTTCTTTGTGC